>ML685867.1:0-88477 GCA_007922175.1 Pelusios castaneus
GAAAGAAACCTCATGAGGTTCAACAAAGACAAGTGCAAAGTCCTGCACTTAGGACGGAAAAATCCCATGCATTGCTACAGGCTGGGGACCGATCGGCTAAGTAGCAGCGCTGTAGAAAAGGACCTGGGGGTTATGGTGGACGGGAAGATGAATATGAGCCAACAGTGTGCCCTTGTTGCCAAAAAGGCCAATGGTATTTTAGGCTGCATCAGTAGGAGTATTGCCAGCAGATCGAGGGATGTGATAATTCCCCTCTATTCGACACTGGTCAGGCCGCATCTGGAATACTGTGTCCAGTTTTGGGCTCCCCACTACAGAAAGGATGTGGACAAATTAGAAAGAGTCCAGCGGAGGGCAACAAAAATTATTAGGGGGCTGGGGCACATGATTTATGAGGAGAGACTGAAGGAGGTAGGCTTATTTAGTCTACAGAAGAGAAGACTGAGGGGAGATTTGATAGCAACCTTCAACTACTTGAAGGGGTGCTCCAAAGAAGAGGGAGGTAGGCTGTTCTTGATGGTAACAGAGGACAGAACAAGGAGCAATGGTTTCAAATTACAGCTGGGGCGGTCGAGGTTGGATATTAGGAAAAACTTTCTCACTAGGAGGGTGGTGAAGCATTGGAATGGGCTATCTAGGGAGGTGGTAGAATCTCCATCTTTGGAGATTTTTAAGGCTCGGTTAGACAAAACCCTGGCTGGGGTGATTTAGGGGGAGTGGTCCTGCTTTTTGGCAGGGGGTTGGACTAGATGACCTCGTGAGGTCCCTTCCATCCCTTTTATTCTATGATTCTATGATCCCAGGATAAAAGGCAGCAGGGAGGTAGACTTATAGACTCACAGGTTAGAAGGGACCAGTATGATCATCTAGTCTGACCTCCTGCACAATGCAGGCCACAAAACCTCACCCAACCACTCCTGCAATAAGCCTCTAACCTAGGACTTAGTTACTAAAGATCTCAAATCATGATTTAAAGACTTTAAGATACAGAGAATCCACCAGCCAGTGAGCCATTCCCAATGCTACAGAGGAAGGCAACAGTCAAACTAGCAGGGCATAGCAGGTGGGTCCTGCAGGGATCAGTTCTGGGTCCAGTTCTATTCAATATCTTCATCAATTATTTAGATAAATAAAGGAGTACGCTTACAAAATTTTCAGATGATACCAAGTTGTGTGGGGTGGGGGTGGGGGGTCGCAAGTGCTTTACGGGATAGTATTTAAAATTCAAAATGCTTCAGTCGTCTCACAAAAAATAAAACATGACCAGATGATTAGTGAAGTACCACAGACAATAAAAGGCAAAGGGTGCAGATTGGGATAAGTAAAGAACAAATCAGAGATCTTAGGATCAACTGGAATGAATTGGGGCCAAATGCTCTTCATTCAAGGATACTGAAGAAATTAGCTGAAGAAATCTTGGAGCCACTGGCAATAATATTTACAAATACACAGATGACAGGAGAAATCCCAGACTAACATAGGGTGCGCCTACACTAGTAAATTAAGTCGACTTAAGCCTGCTTAAGTCGACTTAATTTACTCTGCATCAAAACTACAGTTCCCTTAAATCGACTTAAGCTGCTCCTTAAGTCGACTTAAGGAAATTTTAAGTCAACTTAATAAAACCTAGTTTTAAGTTGACTTACTGGCTAAATTGACTTTATTAAGTCGACTTAAGCCAGTGTAGATGGGGCTTAACCCTAAGTCGACATTAAGGGTCCCCAGGGCTCCCCCACTGACCTCCCTGCCAGGGTGCCTGGCATAGCCAGAGCCTGGCATGCCCAACCACAGGGCAGGACAAAGCCCTGCCCACCCCAATCCTATATCCTGCCCCTGTCCCTGTCCTGCTCAGCCCCCATGTACTTTGTTACAATGGGGAAAATGCTGAGCTCCCTGGCACTTTTAAAGGGGTGCCCCCTTCCCACCATGCACTACTCCCAGGTCCACCTTGCCCCTACAAGTCGACTTAGGCGTCCAGTGTGGATGCTCTAAATTGATTTGGCAAAGTCGACTTTAAGTCGACCTAAATTTACAGTGTGGACGTGCTTAGTCGACTTAACGAAGTCAACTTAAAGTTGACTTTAAGTCAACTTAGCAAAGTCGACTTATTTGAACAAGTGTAGACATAGCCACAATGCCTATCTTTTAAAAAGGAAAAAGGAGGAGCCGGGAACTATAAACTCCTATAGCCTGACTTCAATACCTGGGAAGCTACTAGTGCAATGTATAAACCATTCTATTTGCAAATACCTGGAGGATGAAAGGTAATCAGCAGCAACCAGCATGGATTTACTAAGAACAAATAATGCTAAACCAGCCAGATTTTCTTCTTTGACAGGGTAACTGGTTTGGTGGATAAGGGGAATGCAGTGAACATAATATAGCTGGACTTCAGCACGGCCTTTGACTTAGTCCCACATGACATTCTGATAACCTGCCAAGGTGAAAATCTTCAAACAAACTATGAAGCCAATCTCAAAGGCTGGTTCTAGATCTGCAGTGCAGGTGTGTTCTCTGTAATGCACATTCTAGTGGTTAATCTCCACATAGAGCTATCAGTCATAACCATGGGAATTCCACTCATGGAACAGGCTCAGCATATAGGATGGCAGCTGAACGCAAGAACATAACAACAACAGTAATAATAAACTTAGGTTGTTCGTAACTCTGAAATGTTTGGAACGCTGAACAAAATGTTACAGCTCTTCTTTCAAAAGTTTACAACTGAACATTAACTTAATATATATTATGCAGAAGAAGAATGCTGCATTCTCTATATTTTTGGAAGTTTATGTTTATCACTGTACTGTATTTGCTTTTATTTTTCTCTCTCTGCAGCTGCCTTATTGTGTATTTCCAGTTCCAAGTGAGATGTATGGTTCACTGGTCAGTTTGTAACTCTTGTATTTGTAACTCTGAGGTTCTACTGTAGCATTTTTATCAAGAGATCATAAGAATGGCCATCTAGTCCTGTGTCTGGTGGCCTCATCTGAGAGAAGGATTTTTGCCCTAAATGAAGAGTTATGAATGTATAGGCTACTATGTAATCAATCTGATTCATTTATTTCACAGTGACTCTGCACCCTTCTTTACACAAGGGATTGATAGAATAGGAGGACAATACTGGAAAGTTCAGTATGTGGAATATACTGATGGGAAGTTTACCCGAAAGAAGAACCGAACTGAGTCTACAACGCACCTTGGAATACTTGGTACAGTAAATGTTTTCAGGTCCTTTCATGCCATCATTTGTAAACATGCAATTCCAATCTACTTCAGTGGGAATTTTGTGCATATAGTTAACAGCATAATTAGTCCCATTCTATAGAGGGGGCAATATTTTTATGCTTGGCAGTTTTTCTAAGTGACTACTCTCCTGCTCTGTTTTCAAGGCCCAGTTATCAAGGCTGAAGTGGGAGATACTTTGTTAGTTACTTTTGCCAACAAAGCTGAGAAAAACTATAGCATTATGCCACATGGTGTGAGCTATAGCAAGGAATCAGAAGGAACACTATATTTAGACGGTAAGTTTCAACTGTGCTGATGGTGATGAAGGTAGGATTGTTGCCATCTGGTTTACGTGAAGCTACCTCTCCTCAACTGTAGCATCATTGATTTGTCTACTTCATATATTCATAGATTTTTAAGGCCAGAAGGGACCATTAAAACATATAGTCTGCCCTTCTGTATACCATAAGTCATAGGAATATATTCAGTTATTCCTTTGTTGGATCCTCCACTTGGATGTGCACCAGACAGTGCAATGGAGAATAGTTGATATTTTCCCATCTTGTAATGGCAAATGAAAATCTTGGGTCAGATTATAATCTCAGTTACACTTAATTAGTGGAAATCTGGAATAACTCAATTGAAACCAGTAGTGTAACTGTATTTGTACCCAAGTAACTGATATTAGAATCCGGTACATAACTCTGTCTTGCATACCTAATTAGTGCTGATCTATACGGTTGTTAATAATTTAGGATCTGATCTGAGCTACTTCATTTCTGCCCAGCTCCACCTCCCTCCCCCAGGTGTAACAGATGTTCTCACATTCTAATCACTGTGCCATATTGTGATACAGCTGAAATACTGAGCAGCACTGGAGATACAATTTGCCTGATGCAACTGGAAAACAGCAAAGAAGTTAATCCTCATAAATACATACATGTCAATATGAAATCTCCCACATTATAAATTAAGCCTGAACATTCTATTTCTCTACTCTGAGAATATTTCTGCATAGTCTCTCTAATGCTTTTTGTCTCACTTAAAGCAGACAACAGAAGGGCAAGTTGCTCACTGGCTGGCATGCTTTGTCTCAACTGCTCTGTCAGCACTCAGAACTAATGCACAGGGTATATTCCCAGCTGAGCATGTGCAGAACATAGAATCAAAGGGCTGGAAGGGACCTAAAAGCAGGAACACTCCCACTAAATCATCCCAGCCAGCGTTTTGTCTAACCGAACCTTAAATATCTCCAAAGACAGAGATTCCACCTCTTCCCTAGGTAGCCCATTCCAATGCTTCACCACCCTCCTAGTGAGAAAGTTTTTCCTAATATCCAACCTTGAACTCCCCAGCTGTAATTTGAAACCATTGCTCCTTGTTCTGTCCTCTGTTACTACCAAGAACAGCCTAGCTCCCTCTTCTTTGGAGAACCCCTTCAAGTAGTTGAAGGTTGCTATCAAATCCCCCTTCAGTCTTCTCTTCTGCAGACTAAATAAACCTACTTCCTTCAGTCTCTCCTCGTAAGTCATGTACCCCAGCCACCTAATCATTTTCGTTGCCCTCCGCTGGACTCTTTCTAATTTGCCCACATCCTTTCTGTAGTGGGGAGCCCAAAACTGGACACAGTATTCCAGATGTGGCCTCACCAGTGCGGAATAGAGGAGAATTATCACATCCCTCGATCTGCTGGCAACACTCCTACTGATGCAGCCCAATATGTCATTGGCCCTTTTGGCAACAAGGGCACACTGTTGGCTCATACCCAGCTTCCCGTCCACCATAACCCCCAGGTCCTTTTTTACAGTGCTGCTACTTAGCCTGTAGCAGTGCATGGGAATTTTTCCATCCTAAGTGCAGGACTTTGCACTTGTCCTTGTTGAACCTCATAAGGTTTCTTTTGGGCCAGTTTTCCAATTTGTCTAAGTCTCCCTGGATCCTGTCCCTGCCCTCCAGCGTGTCTACCATTCCCCCCAGCTTGGTGTAATCCGCAAACTTACTAAGCATGCAATCTATCCCATCATTGAGATCATTAATGAAGATGTTGAACAGAACCAGCCCCAGGACCAACCCCTGGGGCACTCCACTCGTTACTGGTTGCGAACTAGACATCGAGCCATTGATTCCTACCCACTGAGCCCATTGATCTAGCCAGTTTTCTATCCACCTTACGGTCCACTCATCCAACCCATACTTCCTTAACTTGCTGATGAGAATGCTGTGGAAAACTGTAACAAAAACCTTGCTAATGTCGAGATATACCACATCAATGGCTCTTCCCGCATCCACAAATCCAGTCATCTCATCATAGAAGGAAATCAGGTTGGTCAGGCACAATTTACCCTTAGTGAATCCATGTTGACTGTTCCTGATCACTCTATTTTCCTCCAAGTGTTTCAGGATGGATTCTTTGAGGACCTGCTCATGATTTTCCCAGGGATTGAGGTGAGGCTGATTGGTCTGTACTTCCCTGGATCCTCCTTTTTCCCTTTCTTGGAGATAGGTACTATATTTGCCTTTTCCCAATCCTCCGGGACCTCCCCCGCTCGCTACAAGTTTTTAAAGATAATGGCCAGTGGCTCTGCAATCACTTCGGCCAACTCCCTCAGCACCCTCGGATGCAGTTCATCCGGCCCCATAGACTTGTGCACATCCAACTTCTTTAAGTAGTCCCTAACCTGACCTTCCATCACCGAGGGCCGCTCTTCTTTTCTCCATTCTGCATTACCCAGCGGTAGTAGCCTGGGAACTGGCTCTCCCTGTGAAGGGAAAATGTAAACAAACTACTGAAATCAATACAAACAGCAGCAGAACACTTCTACGGTTTCAATTGCTGATCTCCCAGCACATGTCGTGGGAATCCAGGCAGCCAGCCATGTTGTTCTCCTGAAAGAAGACAACCTGCTGAGGCCAGACTTGACGTCATCAATAAAGACCTTGTTGCCACCCACATCAGCAGGTGTCCCTAGATTGATGTGTGCTTCTGCTCTGTCTTCTCATCTTCATGTTCTGACCCTGCCAAGAGTCCTTAAATAATGGGGCCATAGGCCATTCACTCATTGTTGGGGGTCACATTTGGCATGCATTGACCTAAATTGTTAACTGTACCTTGGGGGTGCAGCTTTTTTTTTGTTATGATGTCTGGACATATTCTCCCATCCTGTAGCTCATTCCTGGCTTGGGGCAGAGGGTTATCTATCTCCAAAAGCAATGCTATGTTCTTTACTAAGAGTGTCATATTTTTATTCTTCAGTCTAAATCTCTGCTTCTGGATTCTTTATAGTGTGGTTTGTAGCACATAGCCCCAAGTAATAACAACAATGTACTCATTCATACCTTCAGATGTCTCCTGTGTGGAAATATTTCAGGAACCTAGCTGCCTACAGGGAACTGCCCAAAGCAGCCGAGCCCAACTGCCACACAGAGAATAAAATGTGCACAGTCTGTCAGTGACAGACACACGTAACTGCAGTGAGAGACCAACCCCGTCAATGAGTTCCTCAGTCTCAAATCACATTCTGGGCCTAATCTTCCTCACATTGAAGCCTGAGGATGTTTTATCATTGTGTTTGAAGGGTGCAGAATCGACTTCTCTTTCTAACCATCCTAGAAAATCCCTTTTGTAAGTCTTCACTCAGTGGCACTAACCTCCTCCATCATAGATGTGTGTCTAGTTTAACAACTGTCCTTGAGTTTGCTGTGAATGGCAATATTGCATGATAGTATCCCCTACCCCTCAAAATTGAGTTCCAAATAAGTCACAACATATATGCAGCAAGCAACACTCCTGAGATCATAACAAAGTTTCTGGTGTGCTGTTTCAGAGCCAGAAAGAAACAGATAACCAATCAGGCTCTGTTAAGTAGTCATGGCTCCAATTGCTGTCAGTCGGAGGCAGGTATGCCCAGCCCCTTGGAAAAGTGCAGTGAATATTTGGACAGTGTTTGTACTATTTTGCTAAGAACAGGAGACCTGCCCTCAGAAACTGATGACTGTGACTGACCTCCATCAATTGCTTATCTTCTGGGAAATGTGAAACAAGCACAATTTTGTGGGGTTTGTATTTTAAGGACATTGGAAGCTGGGAGCACATATTAAACCCCGTGAAACCTTCACATACAAATGGAGAGTGCCTGAAAACGTAGGCCCAACAGCCAGCGATCCTCCATGCCTGACTTACCTGTACTACTCCGCATCTGATCCAGTCATGGACACGAACTCAGGCCTCGTAGGACCTTTGCTAGTTTGTAGAAAGAACACTTTGAATCAGGATGGAACACAGGTACCAGCTCTGATATGTTTTCCTGCCCTGAATCGCATGATTTGGTGATCTGTGGAGGAGTTCACATCCAGGTCTGAATTCTACAACATGGGCTCAGCCCAATTAGTAAAATATCAGAAAGGGTAAACAAATTTCATTCTTCAGGATGGAAGCTCATCAGTTGAGAAGAAATTGGCATTGCTCATTAAGTTAAGCGTACTATGGCTGTATCTTTGTATTTTCCATTTTCCCTGAAACATGACATTTGTTTATTCTTATCGTTGTCATACAGATTAGAACTGGACCTAAGCTATGAAGTTCTGATCTGGCTCTGAACTTCCCCATAGTTGAATCTGAACCAAATATTGACACGGGGACCAGATGCAAAGTTTGGATCCAGATTCGCATTTGAACATCATCTTAGTTCCTGGGTGTTCAGATCAAGGGGTTTCGTGTCTGCCCATCTCTGTGGGCTTACCTGTATCAATTAATATGTAATTCAGATACCATGGTGATGAGTGCAGTAGAAGAAACTACACAAACTAAAGCAGCACATGGGTCCTCAGTCTGGGGGTCATGAACAGGTTTCATGGAGTCATAAACAACATGCCTTTCTTTACGACTTAATGGAAGAGGTCCTGGTGTAACATGGGATGTTGGTATGGAGAAGGCTGAGAATCACTGGAGCAGAATATTTATTTTGCTATCACCAGATTCAGGAGAAAAGAAAGCTGTATGGGGGGAAAAAGTCTTTACATGTGTAATTCTGCGGGTACTTTTAGTTTTAATGCATTTGCTTCTTCCCTGACTTTAGAAAGGAATAGACAAGGAATTTTATCTGCTCTTCACAGTCTTTGATGAAAATCTCAGTTGGTATCTTGACAAAAATATTAAGGTGTTTACTGGGGACCCTTCAAAGGTAAACAAAGAAAATGAGGATTTCCAGGAATCCAACAAAATGCACGGTATGGAATCTATAAATAAGACATTCCAAAGGTATTTAAGAAGGTGAATAGTGAATGTGTAAGACTTACCAAATTTTGTTGTCATTCATTGCTGCTGTTACAGTGCTTTTTTTGCGACGAAACTTGCTCTGCAATTTGGAGCGGGGGACTCACTTTCCTGATATAGGGCCAGACTCTTATCCCCTAACTCTTACTGAAGAGTACCTTACTCCCATCGCAGTAAATGAGACTACATAGAATCACTGAAACTGGAAGGAACCATGAGAGATCGTCAATGGCAGGACCAAGTACCATCTCAAATCATCCCTGACAGGTGTTTTTCTAACAACCTGTTCTTAAAAACTTCCAATGATAGAGATTCCACAACCTGCCGAGGCAACTTATTCCAGTGGTTAATCATCCTGACAGGAATATTTTCCTAATGTCCAACCTAAACCTCCACTGCCATAATTTAAACCAGTGGTTCCCAACCTTTTTGGTTCGAGGGCTACAAGTATAATTTTTAGAACCCTGAGGGGCCACCAGTCTATTCATTTTATTTACATTAAAATTAAATTAATTAAATTTAAATAAAATTTTAATTAAATAGTCTAGTGGCTATTCAGGGTTGTAAATATTATATTTGTGGCTCTCAAGCCAAAAAGATTTTTTTTAATTTTTGAAAAAAAACTGAAAAGTTTGTTTTTTTTAAAGGGGTGGGGGGCGCTGGATGCCCAGGAACAGGGCCAGTTTGTGGGCAGGCATGTGGGTCCTAGCAACAACACCGCCCACACTCACGCTCCCCCACCACAGCCGTGCCACCCCATGGTCCCCGGTCAAGCCGTGCTGCCTGGGGCCACTTCCAGCAGCCAGCACGCCCCGCAGCTGCACTGGCCTGCCCCTCCCTCTCCAGCCATGCAGTGCCAGCCCCTGGGCCAGGAGTTGAGAACCCCTGATTTAAGCTCATTGCTTCTTGTCCTATCATTGGCAGTGAAGGAGAACAATTTTCCTCCCTTCTCCTCGTAACAACCTTTTAGGTACTTGAAAACTTATCATGTCCCCTCTCAGTCTCCTCTTTTCCAGGCTAAACAAACCCAGTTCTTTCAATCTTCCCACATAAGTGTTCCAGATCTTTAATCATTCTTGTTGATCTTCTCTGGACTTTACATCTCATTCTGCATCTCAGCACGTATAACAGGATCAGAATCTGGTTCTTAGACACTATCCTGATGGGCTTAACACACTTGCTTGCATAACCAGGATCTGACAGGCCAGCTGGGTGACCTTGGCTGCCTCAATTGTTCTGTATCTCAGTTTCCCTACCTGTAGAATGAAAATAATATATTACAGCTATGCAGTCAATTGCTCATGTTACATCAATTAATTACAAAGGAAATATTGTGAAGTATTGTGCATGTGGTGTTTTATCAGCATCAGTCTGTAGATTAATTATGCCTCTTTTAATTCATTTCCTATAACCTCACAAATGGATCTGTTGAGCTGATCGTATTTAATTCTTACATTATCTCTTAATAATTCTTTATGTTGACATAGCACCTTTCATCCACATATTTCAGAGTACTTTACAAACCTTATTGAGGTGAGACCCACAACACTTTTAGGAAATACAGATGGATTATTCTCTTCATTATATAAAAGAGGAAATTGAGGCAAAGTAAGGTTAAGTGACTTGATCAAGGTCACATACTAACTGGACCATCTTTTCCTCCTCCAGCTGTAAATGGCTACTTATTTGGAAATCTGCCTGGATTAGTGATGTGCAAGGATGACAAAGTTTCTTGGCATATGATCGGCCTAGGCACCTTCACAGATGTGCATGGAGTTCATTTCCAAGGAAACACAATCCGTTTGAGAGGGACAGCAAGGGATACTCTGGCCTTGTTTCCTCACTCATCAGGGACAGCGCTCATGCAACCAGACCACGTAGGTACGTTTCTGAGTTTATCTCAGTATTGCATGGTTCAGAGGAATCAAAGGGCTTGATTATCATTTATGTTGAGGCCCGTTTACACTTCTCTGGCAATGTGAAAGGACCATAAAGTGTGCGTTAGTATAACAGCTGTAATTCAGGCCCAAAGTACTTTGGTGTCAAGAGGCTAGAATTCAAGAAAGGCCTTGTCTACAATAGGACTTATGCTGGGAAAACTTTTGTCACTCAAGGGTAAGGAAAAAAAACCCACCCTGAGCATGCTGGCACAACTGCTTGTGTGGACAGCATTATGTTGGTGGAAATCCCTCTTCCCTGACACAGCTACTGCCACTTGTTTGGTTGGGTTTATTAGGTCAGAGGAAGAGGTCTCGCCCTCGACGGAACACAGCTACTACAGAAGCTCTTATGCTGGCAAAACTTCTGCTATTTTTTCACCCTTGTGCAAGAAAAGCTTTGCCAGCATGAGTGCAAAGGGTGCGTCTATACTTAGAAATTAAGTCGACTTAAATTTGCTTAAATCGACTTAATTTAATCTGCATCCACACTACATTTTCCTTAAGTTGACTTAATTTACTCTGCATCTACACTACATTTTCCTTAAGTCAACTTAAGCAGCTGCTTAAGTCGACTTAAGGAAAATTAAAGTCGACTTTCTTAAACCTCCTTTTAAGTCGACTTTTCTGGCTAAGTCGACTTTAGAAAGTCGACTTAGCAGTGTGGACGTGGAGTAGCTTTAAGTTGACTTAGGGGGCTCGAGGGCTTCCTCACTGCCCTCCCTGCCAGGGTGGCTGGCACATCCACAACCTGGCATGTCCCCCCAAAGGGCAGGGCAGAGTCCTGCCCACCCTGCCCCTATGCCCTGCTAGGGTCCCTGTCCCCCATTGCCCCATTGTATCAAGGTACAATGGGGCAAAGTCTGAGCCCCCTGGCACTTGGGAAGGGGTGCCCCCCCTGCCACCATGGACCTGTCCCAGGTCCACCTAGCCCCTACAAGTCTACCTAGGCGTCCAGTGTGGATGCTCTAGGTCGAGTTGGCAGGGTCCCCTCTAAGTCGACTTCATTTTTGAGTGTGACATCCTAAGTTGACTTAAATTAACAAGCGTAGACATAGCCAAAAAACAGTACCCCCATATTGATGTGCTTGGGATAGACTGACAGACAAACAGACAGAGAGATCAATACAGGGCCAGCATAAAATGTTCCATACATCTAAAGATAGCATTTTTATTAAGGCAAATTTCATCCCCATGAACCAGGCCAGCACCACTTAAGATCTATGGTAAGGGCTAACGTGGGATAGACATGGGCATAGCTTTGTGCCTCAGTACGGACCGTTTCACTTAGAGAGTGGGTATAAAAGATGTTCCCATTTCTCCATTAATCATCCATGATGTTATGTTTTCAAAATTAACATGGGACAAATCCTGCCTGGAGAGAGGTTTTGCAAACATTACAGTGCAATGTTTTCCTTTATGCTGGGGTAAGTCCATTTAAATCAGTGAAGTTTTTACAGATTTGTAACAACCTAGCTGAGAGCAGAATTTGGCCAGAGTACTTAACAAACATCTGCATTTTGACTGTGAGCCGGGGTGTGATTCCCCTGCTCACATACACATTTGTTCTAGCTCTCATGCCCACCTGTTTCAAGGATCTTCATGGCTCAGCTGTACCACCTCTGTAATTTCCTGTGCTACCACAGCTACTCTACAATGATGAGCCCTCAACTACCCTTTTGTAGTCCTCTGGTGACTTTATCACAACAGGCAATATATTCCAGTACTTAACTAAAACACAACTTTTTCTGTGAGCAAATCCAAACCTAAGCAGGAAAACCTCACTGCATTTCAACTCCACTGCCTTAACTGCTCTGCCATCACAGCAGTCTGTAGACAGAGTGTAGACATTAGTTGGAAATGTATGTTTACTAGACAGCAGGGCTTGGCCTGTTGCGTGATGAATGTAAGTATGCACTGGGAAGAAAACTGTCTTCCAGCATGCATCCTAGGCACTGCCATTATCTACAATGGAATTACAAATTATGGGCATCTGAACAAACAATCATCTGCCTTTCTCATGCACCAACAAGAGAATGGAGCGAATGGCCTAATGGCTATTTTTGGTTTGTAATATCTGTGATTCATCTTAATTTAAGGGTGGTCCAATTTTCTCCATAACCTTTGTTTTAGAAGTACTAAGGTGGGATTGGGATCTAGTATGGGGATCACTGGTCCCCAAACTGTGGGGCAGGCCCACCTAGCACACCAGGGCACAGGCCAGCCCTTCCTGCTCCTCCCCCAGCTCTGCTCTAGCCCCGCCCCCAAGCCTGGTCCTGCCAGCCCTGACTGAGCCACCAACCTCTGATCCCCACTCTTGGCTCCTGGCTGCCATCCCTGGTCCCTGCACTTAGCTTCCCAGCCCCTGCTCCTGGCCACAGCTCTGCCCTGCTTCTGGCCCCTGCCCCGGACCATGGCCCAGCCACAGCTCCACTCCTGGCTTGCAGGATGAGTACACATTCTATTACTGGTAAGCCAGGATGCGAGAGGAAAAATTTGGGAACCACTCATATAGAGCAAGGTATTGAGAGCTAAGCAACATAGGTTCTACCTCTGGCATGACCATTGCACCACTGAGCTGGTCTTGAATATATCACTTAAATTCTCTGTTCCCCAGCTTCTCCAGCTACAAACGGGTCTGAAAAAGCATAGCTACCACACAGGGGTATTACAAGGTGTAGCTATTCAGATCCAGCCTCTGCTTGGGTTCACAAGGGTTACCCATCTTTCACATATTCATGGGGGAGCCACCTCAGTCCTTGTAAACCCTAAGAGCAAGAGCTGCTCAGAGCTAGGCCCCTGTGGCTGGGAGCCTCTCTAGGAGGCACAGGAAGGAGTCGTGGCTTCACTTAGTTCTCTTTGCATCTGCCAGTGAGATTGGTCAAATGTTGCAGCCTTCTATTTATTATTATTCCCACGCATTCATCCCTTATTCATGCCGGGGAACACTTGAGTGGCACAACCGGCCCCTGTGTATTGCAGTGACTCCCAGTCAGATCAGGGCCCGTGATGCCAGGCAGCGTACAAACACCTAGTGAGAGTCGTCCCTTTCCTGAAGAGCTTACTCTCTAAGGGCTAGTCTACACTAGCAGTGCTGTACTAATGCAGCTGTGCCGCTGTCGCACGTCTAGTGAAAATGCTCTATGCTGAGGGGAGAGAGCTCTCGCATTGGTATCATGAAACCACCTCTGGGAGAGGCAGTAGCTATGTCAGTGGGAGAAGCTCTCTCCCTGACATAGCGCTGTCCACACAGGCGCTTAGGTCAGTATATCTTGTAAGAGGTGGGTTATTTACAGCCCCCAGGCTATGCCTACACTTACTAAAGTTAGTTCAAATTAGTTAATTCGAAGTAACTAATTCAAACTAATTTTAGTTAGTTTGAATTAACTTAATTCAAACTAGCAAAATTTAGTTCGAACTAAGCAAGTGCCATTCATGCCATTCATGGCACTTGCTTAGTTCGAATTAGCGAATTGCATTGAGTTCAGTGGGCCGGTTAGTTCGAGCTAAGCAATTAGTTCCAACTAACATGGCCACATTGGTTAATTCGAACTAACTAGTTGGAATTAACCCTTAATTCGAATAGCATATTCAAATGTATTAGTTTGAATTAAGGAAGCCCTTAATTCAAACTAATGAAAGCCTAGTGTAGCCATGGCTTAAGCTAGTTCAAATTAAGCTTCCTTAATTCGAACTAACTTGTCAGTGTAGACACAGCCCCTGTGACATAAGCTGGACTGACAATCTGTAGTGTAAACAAGCCCTAAGGAATGGCACAGTGGCTGAGCTTTCAGGAGCTCTGGGAGTGATTATGCCACAGTGCCTTCCAGAATGTTCCGTGGCACACGACTACTCTGCACTAGCCACTATCCTGGGCTGTGCCTTAGTAGCGCAATGTGTCTGTTAATACAAGTCTTGGTGTTTGCAAAGAAAGCTCTTGGACACTCTTGGATAAAAGGTGGTATGTTCTTGTTCCTATCTTCCCTACTCTATCAGCAACGTCACAGCAGCATTAAAGCTCTAACCCTGAGCGGGTGCCTAAAACACAAGCCAATGTCAGCAACAGCTGAATGCCAACTAAAATGGAGCCGAGACTTCTAAGAGTCCATTCTCTCTCCACAAAGTGGCGTTCAGTCGACTGTGGTTGGATTTGCTACCCATTCCCACCTAACACAGTGGGTAGGGTTCCCTAGTGTCCCCTTTATGTTCTTTGAAAGAACATCTGTAGAAAAAGGAAATGACACTGCAGTATTTAAAAGATCATGTTACTGCCTTGTAATTCAGCTGTTGGAATTGGTGTACTCATAGATAAGGCAGCTAACTGGATGGTACTTAGGGTAATGAGTGTTTGCTAGTGAGCTCATTTCTAAAAGCCAGCCATCTTATTGCCAGCTGATGGTAAATCAGAACTCCTTCAGCTAAGAGGGCTTAGCCTGGTTTAAATAATGAAAAATAATCTAGGATGATGTTTAGAGAAGATTACGTCAGTGCTTATGGGGAAGCAAAGTTACTCATTTCCTATAGATACATTTGTGTCTGGTCACATTTTGGGCATTACGTGCCTGGGACAATGAGTGAATGCTCCCACTGAGTTAACATCTCCAAAGCGTCAGACAAAGTGGGATTTTCTCCCACGAAAGCTCATGCGATAAATAAATTTGTTAGTCTTTAAAAGTGCCACAGAACTCCTAGTTTGTCACACTGAGTTAGCTGATCCTGAGAAGACTTACATTGCAGGGTCAAAGCCATAGTTTGTAAATGGCAGGAGGTAAATGGTGTATATCCATTTCACTGGGTAGGTTTTTATCAATGAATGCATGAAAACCCCTGGATGTACATCTGTACCAGTGAGGATCCCCCCTGGTCTCAGTGGGGCTTCAGGTGAGAATAAATGTCTGGCTGTGTGGCTCTCAGTGCAGGATCAGGTGTAGGTTTGCTGTGGGGACAGATTAATAAGGAATTGGGTTTTATCTTTAATCCTGTCATTTTGTCCTATGAATATATTCCAAGCACATTCCTTTTGCAGGAATTTTTAAGGTGGCTTGCAGAACATTTGATCACTTTGTGGGTGGAATGAAACAGATGTATGAAGTGAATAGCTGTGGCAGTACGGTTCGTCCGGGGCAGCCCTATGGGACCATGAGAACGTATTACATTGCTGCGGAGGAAATGGAATGGGACTATGCACCTGATAAAAGCTGGGCTTTGACGGACAAAGACGAAAGGTACTGAAGTCAAATTAACAGCAAACTGTTTTCCTGGGTGTGCTCTGATGTATCATAGTTTGTAGATTTGTGTTTGCGGTTTCACCAGTATCTTTTGGAATGCATTTGAAGTTTACCAAAACAGGCATTTTCCAGAAAGAAATTATCATAAAAATGTTTATTTCTTACTGAGTAGAGTGGTTTCTGGGCAAAATCTTCAAAAGTGCTTAAGTGACTTAGGAACCAAAGTCTCATTGGATGCGTCTACACTTACAAGTTAGGTCGATTTAAAGAGGCTTAAGTCGACCTAAACTACTCCTCGTCCACACTGGGCTTTTATTAAGTCGACTTAAGCAGTTCCTTAAGTTGACTTAAGGAAAGCTTAAGTTGACTTAATGACACTTACTTTTTGGTCAACTTAAGCATTAAGTCGACCTTATTAAGTCGACTTAAGCCAGTGTAGACAGGGAGTAGTCCTAAATTGACCTAAATGCCCTAGGTCGTCCTAGGGCTAGGGGGAGCCCTTCTCCCCGGTAGAAGGGATACCCGGCTCCACCAGGGACAAGGGGCTCCCCCCAGGGACAAGGAAGTCGTTAGCAGCTGGCTGTCCCCGGGGGAAGCCGCGGGTGACTTCCTTCTTGGCAGGGAGTCGTGGCTCCCTTGTCTTTGGGAGCCACAGGTCCCCTTGTCCCCAGGAGCTGCAGCACCCCTAGCCAGTCGACTTAGAGAGTCTAGCATAGATAGGTGTATCTAGTGTAGATAGGTCACTTTTAAGTCAATTTAAGAGTCTAGTGTAGACTCTCTAAGTCAACTTAATAAAGTCGACTTAACTTTCTAAGTGTAGACATAGCCATTGAAAGTCAGTGCGTGTACACTTAGAAGTTAAGTCGACTTAAACTACTCCACGTCCACACTGGGCTTTCCTTAAGTCGACTTAAGGAAAAGTTAAGTCGACTTAATAACACCTCGATTTAGGTCAACTTAACGCTTAAATCGACCTTACTAGGTCGACTTAAGCCAGTGTGGATGGTGATTAGAGCATAAATCCACCTTATTAAGTCAACTTAAAGTGTTAAGTCGACTTAATAAGGTCGAAAAGGGGCTATGGCTACACTAGAAAGTTAAGTCGACATTTGTTAAGTCGACTTAATAAGGTCCACTTTTAGTCGACTTAAAAGTGACCTTATTAAGTCAACTTAATAAAGTCGACTTAACTTTCTAAGTGTAGACATATCCTTAAGGCCCAGACCCTGAACGGTAGTGAGATGCCTAGCTTCCACAGGAGTGAGGGGCCTACGTTACTTTTGAAAAGAGGGGTCAGCTTCCTAGCTCACATAGGCACTTTGGAAAAACTTATCCTATGTTTTTAGATATTAAATTACAACTCATTTCTCTGGCTGTCATTCCCTTGTGTGCTGCTGCTCCTGAGGTTTTAGATTCCTTATGTTTTGGCCTTATATTTCTCGGTGTCCTTTTCCTTGCTTCCTCAGTCCTCTTCTCTGTTGGGCTATAAACACAGACTAAAGGGTGCAACAGTGGCATGTGGTGGCTAAATATGATGTCATATCACTTCGGGTTTAAGACTGCAGTCACAGTGCGTTATAACATGGGGACGGGACACAGCATTCAGAGCCATATCTGAACGTTCCCAAAATGTGGGAGTGGGATAGCACAGGGGTGAATCCAGGGTATTGTCTCACTCCATTACAGGAATAGCACCAACCTGAGCTCTTGTCACTGGACAGCTGTTTAAAACAGAGGCTTTAGCTCAACCAGAAGTTATTGGCTTGATGCAGGAGTTATTGGGTGATATTCTAAGATCTGTGTTAGTTGGGCCTTAAAATCTAAGAATCAATATTTTTAAATATAAAAGTATTTTCACATTATTGTTGTTTATTGTAGTGGCTGAATAGTGGCTTGAGACTCCAGGCTGAAGCCCCATGGCTCTATGAACAGAGCAAACGTGCCAGTCCTTGTTGTCCTAAGAGCTTACCGTTTAAGGCTCTGATCCCGCAGCTGCTGGTCTTCGCACTCATGTGGCGCGTCACTGAAGTGAAGTGATACAGTGCAGTAAGGTATTAAGCCCACAGCACTAGTATCACATGGAGCCACAAAAGGCCAGATTTTCAAAAGTGCTCGGCACCCAGCTGCTCGCATTAGCAGTATGTGCTGATCGCTTTCGAACGCGTGGTCCCTTCATTTATACCTTAATGCGGGCTGTTAGGTGCCAGGCTTTTTGAAAATCTGGCCCAAGTTGACCCAGTTACATGCTCTATTCTCTATATATCCAAACAGACGGGATGCAGGGAACAGGGGCCTGAACAAAGAAATACAACCGCCCCAGGATAAATCAATGGGATTGAAGCACACATACTTTGCTGAATTGAAGCCTAAGACACTTGCCCAAGATCACATAGGCATATAACTACATTGGCCTCTAGAACACCCTGCTGATGGTTTTTTTTTTTTTTTACAGTCATATATTCCTATTTGAGCAAATGGGTTTTTTTCCTCTCTCCTGTTGCAGTGTGAAAGACCCACCCAAAAAGGGGAAAATCACTAACCTGTGACAATAAGGGGAAAGAAACAGGGAAACCAACACAAAACAAATTGAAAATTTAGAAAAGATAATTTTTTTATTTCTTTTTGTTTTAGTAAATTAGATGTTCTTGTCACAATAGCAAGTCAGAAAGATGATTATTAAGTGGATGGAGACCCTTTATATCTGTTTTCTGGGCCTCTATCAAGAATTTTATAGGCAAGTGCTTCCTGGGCGCTCCACTTCAATGATCTGAATACATCATTTATCTTGTAAGGAGGAGTTTAAAGGTTTTCTCCAGTTAACACTTACATATGTAAGTAACTTTACGTATGTAAGCACCTCGGAATTCAGTGGGACTGCTCACATACGTAAAGTTGCATACCCTCAGTGTATGAGGACTAGATCCGACATTAAGAATCACACTCCATCAAGGTGAAATCAAAATAATGTTTACTTGTATAAAAAGTAATATTACAGAAATCAGGTAGAGTGCAAGTAAACCAACTTTTCAAACCAAAGTGAGTTATCTGCCTCCTTTCTTTTTTTGTTAGCAATTTTGTGGTCGTGTTGGTCCCTGGGCATGAAAGAGACAGAGTGGGTCAGGTAATACCATTTATTGGTCCACCCACTTTGTCTCTCCTTTTCTTTTCACATTTAGGGTAAGAAAAATACTTACCCTTTCTGCAAACTTTCAAAAAAATATATATATATTTTTAAAGCTGGAAGAATTTTGCTTTACCCAGTTCTTTATATGCTTAGATAATTTAGGCTGCCACTGGGCTAGAACTACAAAGTATGAGAATTCAGGCAACGCTGGTGATTTTACTGGCTCATGTAGGGCCTTATTCAATGACCATTATAATTAATGGAAGGACTCCCATTGACATAAGGGAGCTCTTGATAGGTCCTTAATCCTCAAGCACTCAATCCTACAAGATTCTGAGCACTCTCAACTCCCAGTTAAGCCAGAGACACTCACTCAGCCGCTCCTAGGAACAAGACCTTATTGAAAATGGATTAGTTCAGGTTCTGTTTACTGTGTTTACACAACTGCCTCTCGCATGCTTAAAACACAGTTTGGGTTTCCAGTAGAGCCACAACCAAAGCATGTTGTAGCTCTTCTCCAGAACTATGCTTTTCTAGGAAACTTGGACTCTACAAGGAATTTAAAAAGTGCAATCCAATGCATCTGTGTCCAATGCCCATTTATTTCTAAGCTTCCAAAGAACATAAAAGGGAATTTGAACCTGACATCTTTAAGAAGACGAACCAGTTCAAAGCCATGTGCCAGTTTGGCAAACTACCCAGTTAAATAAAAAAAGTGAAGAGTACAAAGAAGGCAACAAAGAACGTTATTGAAAACCATTGGCAAAATGCTGTGTGATGAAGAATCCCATGGGGGTGCATCTACACTGGTGCATTAGGTCGACCTAAGCATGCTTAAGTCGACCTACAGAACTCTGCGTTCACACTGGGCACTTTTTATATCTACTTAAGCGCTTCCTTAAATTGACTTAATAACACCGCCTCTGAAGGTTGACGTAAGGCTTAAGTCGACCTTATTAAGTTGGCTTAAGTCGACTTAAAGCCAATGTAGATGGGTATGTCTACACTACAGGCTCTGTTAAGTGGACTTAACAAGGTCGACTTTAAGTCGAGTTAAAGTTGACCTTGTTAAGTCCACTTAACAGAGTCGACTTAACAAGTGTAGACATAGCCCCAGAAAAAGTCACTTTCTCCTAACGAGGAACAAAGAAAGCAAAGTACAAAATTTGGCACATTTTCTGCTCTCGTTATGCAAAACTATATTTTAAACTAACCTAGACTCCCCTTCCAGAGTGGATCTTAGAGATGACACTTCAACAAAATACCAATGCTTCCAGAAGAGAGTGCAATCTCCTGTTTGTTTATTTTGCGTGTCCCCTACTGGACAATCTATCTTGTTCTAGTATTTGGGCCAAGAGGCTTGGTGGAGGGAGAGAAGCAGTGTGATTGTGCAAACCTTGAGCAGAAGGACCAAATCATTGGTACCCTCAAAGGAGAACATGTGTATGCTGGCTTTCTGCTCAGAGCCAGGAATGTGTAACATACAGCATCAATGGCTAGTGTGTATCACTGCCCTCTTCTGGGTGGAATCAGAACTATTCATTGTTTGGGTAAAGGCAGTTCTTTTAGTTCAAGCTATTGCAGTAAAATGCTGTGAGTTGTTACTTTACCGTTGCTGTTGTGTCAAGTCTTAGGTGGCCACAGTGATGAATATGAAGGTATTTCTAGATCTGTCACATGTAAGAAGTAAAAGCCTTGAACTGAATGCCAAAGATGAGTTCCCCAGCAAGTAATAATGCTACTAATAAAGCAAATCTTTCATGAGCACTTTAGATATTTCAATGTTTTGTGATTTTAACTTTTGCCTTTTTAATTTGCAGTTACGGGCGAACTTTCGTAAGCAGTGGTGAAGATCGGATAGGTTCAAAGTACAAGAAGGTGGTTTACAGAGAGTACATAACTGGAGAATTTACAGAGCACAAAGTGAGATCCGCAGAGGAGGAACACTTAGCAATCCTAGGCAAGTAGCTCTTATAACACACAAAGAATACCAAATGTAAGAAAGCGTCGCTTCCCAAAACCAAACAAGTTGGGTCAGCTTTGTTAATGTGGAAAGAAACTATTAATGGTAGATTCTGGCCTAGATTTTCAGTGGTGTTGCGCGCAAGATCAATTCAGATTTTAGTCAGCGATCGTAAAGACAGTTTTCTAACCATGGTAGGATGGGTATTTCCAAACAGGAGGAAGTCTGTTGGACGTACGTAGCTCATATAAGGGTGCCAGGTTTAGATTTACCTATGCCCCGTCTATTTAAAGATGAAGATCCTCTGAACAGGTCAAAGAGAACAGCTCAGGGGAGCAGGGTATGTGGCTGCAGCAGAGTACGACGTGCTCTGAAATAGGGGCGTAGTTGGCTGGGTGCAGGGAGGGTATTGATCCCCAAACAGAGGTGAGATGGGAGGGTGTCACATGGGGTCATGTGCCACTCTTCCCCACTGATTTCTGCAAGTACCAATGCTCAGCCTGCTGGGGGTAGAGGCATGTCATGGCTCTGGTGCCTCCCCCTGCCTGCATTTTTCTGGGACAGAGCAGCTGTTTTCCTGCACCCTTGGTTTCTGCCTTGGCAGATGGATGGCACCTCATGGGTCCTAATGCCCCTTCTTAACCCTTAAGTCAACTGAAGGACAGTGTGGACATGGAGTACCCTTAAGTTGACTTTATTAAGTCGACTTAAGGGTGGTTAGGTCACCTTAACAAAGTGGACTAAGTCGACTTAAAGCTAAGTCAACTTAGTCCATTTTGTTAAGTCGACCTTAATAAGGTCGACTTAACAAAGTCGACTTAACTTTTCTAGTGTAGACATAACCCTAATGTGGGTCAGTCACATTACTAGATCAATATAGGTTTGGATCCTACCCAAAATACCACACTGCCAGCCAATCCTTTAAAAGATTTATTATAAAAGTAAAGAAACAAACAAGGTGAAAGCTGTTATATGAAAGCAATCACATACATACAAATTATTTGAAAATCCAGATAGGTCAGGTTTTCGATAGAATTGTGGAGTGTGCAGGCTTGTACAGTCCCTTGGGTATTCATCCAGTACGTGGATGGTTCTCAGTGCTTGTTTTGCAGCCTAAGTTCAGTTGGAGCTGAGTTGATCCAGGGGTAGGAAGCAGGATGAAGACAACATGGATGTGGTGCAGCTGCCTTTTATGTCACTTTACCATGAGGTTTGTAGAAATTCAAAGAAACAAGGTGGAGACCAAGGTCACCTGGGCAAGTCCTGGTGACTCATAATATGTAGCTTCTGGACTCTTTCCTGGGTTCATTTTACCCTTGAGTTCCCTTAATGGGCCATTAAGCAGGCTTATTGCAGCTGTCATGTCTGGGATGTCACCCAGATCACGGCACAAGTTGAAATACAGGTTTTCTTCCCCAATGAAAAACTGAAAACCAAGATTTAGTTATTAAAATGTGAGAAATAGTTGGGTTTTTTCAGTTTCTGAGAAATTTTCCATTAAAATTTTCCTTTGTTTCATTGAAAAAAAAAATGAACTGAACTTTTGACTGACCCTATGTGAGAAATCCCTTCTCAAATAGGGATAGGCACCTGTTTTGATGGCCTGTCATTGGAGGCTGATGGAATCCGAGCATTTCTGGAGGGCTTTGAGGAAGAATATTGTTTCTCCATGAGACCATTCTATCAATAGTATGGTGAGGCTGTATAATTATTGTTCATCCTTAACTATCAATGAAGGACAACAGAGTCTTGTGGCACTTTTAAAGACTAACAGATTTATTAATCGCATGAGCTTTCATGGGAGAAAATGCCACAAAGAAAGTGCCACAAGACTCTGTTGTCTTTCTACAATAGACTAACACGGCTACCCCTTTGGAATTATCAATGAAGGGACTGTTAGCAATCTTTGTTACAGCTTTGGTCTCATGGGCACATGGCATGTGGAATTGTATTGATTTCTTTTTATTTTCATTATGAGCAGCAGTAACATGTCACAAAAATAAACTCTTAAATTCCTCTAGGAAATTCTTCAGCTTGCAAATAATATTAAATATCTGTTTTTGAGCATTCTGGAAAAGCTTCAGTTTTCTTTTTTCTTTTTAAAAAAAAACAACATTAGTCATCATAGCTTGTTGTTTTAATTTAGGGCCCTTAATCCATGCAGAGGTTGGTGAATCCATACTGGTTATATTTAAGAATAAAGCTATCAGGCCCTATTCAATAACTGCACATGGCATAGATGAAGTGGGCAGTGGAGAAAGACCTGAAACTCTAATCACTATGCCAGGTAAGTAAGATAATTTATTCTTGAGCAACCGAAGAGCTCCATAATCTTATATGAAGTTCTTTTACAAACAACATTCCTTTTTTTAAGCTTTCTGATACTATTCATCTTTTTGGACACAGTAAATTCTAGCTTTATTTCTATGTCTGTCTATCTAGGTTCTTATTAGTAGTAGATTTTAGATTGTGTGAGCTTGTTCTTCGCTTGTTTCTGTGAAGTGCTTAGCACACCTCTGGACATTCAGAAACCATTATTGCTACTACTAATGGCTAAAACTTTAAAATTTGGTGCCTAAATACAGATTTAACAACTTTACTTTAGGCATACGGAACTGAAAATTTTACCCAGTTTGTCTCTAAACTCTAATAAAAAACAGAAATTTTCAGAATTATTATCAAAGTTTATTTTCATGACCCTCATCCCATTATAACACGGCTGCACCTCAATGCATACGATTTGCATTTGGTTCTTGACATTTCTTATTATGAGACCGTCAGATCTGAATTATATGTTAAAAATTCATAACATCCAGCTTTTGTTGGGAAAACTGTTTTCTCTCTACTGTTTCAGGGGAAATAAATACATACCGATGGAATGTCCCAGAAAGGTCAGGTCCGGGTACCTCTGATCCAAACTGCATCAGTTGGGTTTACTATTCAACAGTGAATTTTGTTAAGGTAACTGCAAAATAATAACCAAAGGTTATGTTATTTTATGTATGGATTCCTAAGCTGGGGCTGGATCTTGCAAATCTTTGCTCACTACTTGCATGAGGGCTACTGGCATGAGGAAGTGTTTAGGGGACAGGATAATTCATGCTTTTGAAGATGACAGCTGTTGACACATGAGTAAGGGCAAATTCATTCCCTAGTATAGTCCAGTGAAATCAGAAGGGTTACGCCAGGACTGAATTTAGTCCGTAATGATTTCTTTTCTAGGAAAGCTTTGGGGGGCAGCTTAGGTGGAGGTGAGACTTTTCTTGAAAATCTAAAGGGTAGAAAGTGCATAAAAATCTAAAGTGCATGAAAATCTAAAGGGTAGAAAGTGTCACGACATGTTAGACATTTTAGTCAACCAAATACAGCAATAGACAGGACTCAGACTATGTGACACTAAAGAGCACAAAGGACTTTGGGTTTACTGATTACAAATCAGGTGGCAATGTCTTTGGATCCCCGTTTTACTGTCACCTTCACCAAAAGTGTGCTGCATGCCAGGAGCCAGATTTTCAGAAGAACTGTTTCCATTTAAACACTTACATAAAATGTACACATTTTGAAAAGTACACAGAACTCAGCAACTCCCAATGCTCTTGTGTAATTCTATCTCTTAGGGTGTGTCTACACTGCAGTCGGAAGTGTGGTTGATTGCAGCATGGGTAGACATCCCCAAGCTCTTTAACCTAGCCAGCTCAAACAATACCAGTGAAACCACAGCAGCACAGGCTATGTGCTCTAGTACACAGCCCTTGTTCCAGGTGGGTTTCACTACCGTTATTTGAGCTGGCTAGCTCAGGTATGTCCAGATGTTCTACAGCCACACCTCTCTTTGCAGTGTTGGTAGACCTTTAGACCTTTTGCACTGATGTATGCTCCTCCTGCAGATACCTCCATGCATTCTTCCTTGGCTGTCCTATTTGCACATTGAATTAAAACAAAATTGAACAGTAAAAAACTGGGTAGTAGAAAACATCATCCTTTTGGGGTTTGAGGAACAGAAACGCTACACATTAAGTTCCAAAGGGGTAGCCGTGTTAATCTATTGCAAAAGAACAACAGAGTCCTGTGGCACTTTTAAAGACTAACAGATTTATTTATCGCGTGAGCTTTCGTGGGAGAAAATCCCATTTCATCATCAAAGCGTCCGACGAAGTGGGATTTTCTCCCACGAAAGCTCATGTGATAAATAAATCTGTTAGTCTTGAAAAGTGCCACAGGACTCTGTTGTTTTTCTACACATTAAGGAGATTTTGCAGTTACATCTTAGAAGATGGTGGCAGCCATGACTACTGGAGGTGGAATAATTGGTTTGGTTTTGCATCCCTGCCCATTGTGACTAATAGCCATTGCTGGACTGATCCTCTATGAGTTTGTCTAATTCTTTTCTGAACCCTGTTATAGTCTTGACCTTCACAACATTCTCTGACAAGGAGTTCCACAGGTTGGCTGTGCACTGTGTAAATAAATACTTCCTTTTGTTCATTTTAAACCTGCTGCCTATTAATTTCATTTGGTGACCCTCATCCCAGTGTTTATATTATGGGAAGTAAATAAAAGTTCCTTATTTACTTTTTCCACACCAGTTGCAATTTTATAGATATCTATCATATTCCCTCCTTTGTATCTATTACTTAAAAGGTTTTATAAAACAGAGATAAATTGAAAGTTTGAGTTTTAGTAAAAAAACTATTTTGCACTATGGGGTTGAAATCTTGACTGTGAAATATAATACCTGAATTCCAGGAATTATAGCCATTGTTAGTCATTTCATTATTCCATAAAAAAAATGCAAGTCTCAACTCTAACTGATGTATATTATATCTGTATTTATTTCTTAGGTACATTGTGTGAACTAAGAACAATTAATAATTTAACTATAGCTCAAATAGTTAGTCATCTGCTCTAAATTATAAAGCAATTTAATGATGCAATGTTATATATGGCTCAATGTTCTATACTGTACATACTGTCTTTTTTAAACTCTAATTGCAGGACACATACAGTGGTTTAGTTGGGCCGCTAATAATTTGCAGAAAAGGAATACTAAACGAAAAGGGTTTAAGGAGAGATATTGATCGTGAATTTGCTCTTCTGTTCATGGTTTTTGATGAAAATGAGTCCTGGTATTTGAATGAAAATATTAAAGAATATCTTCATAAGTGCCCTGATACCTTTAAACACACCGCGGACTTTGTGGAGGGGAACACCATGCATGGTATGTAGGTTTCATTGGTGGCAACAGCAATTTATCTAAGAGACCAATGATTCTTTTTTTAGCATAATTCTTTTGGAAGACCATCAGATTGGCTTTCAGTTATGTAATTTTGTGTCACAAACAAAACAGGATAGGTCATTATTGTGGGGGATGGCTCCTAAGGAATGAGGATGTGTTTTTAGCATCAAGAATATACCTGGAAATATCTAGCATAGTTCAGGGGACCTTACAAGAAGTTGAAACTGAAATGCAAACTGTTGTCTCTTAGTTTGTAACTTTGAGATGGAAACAACAATTTTAGAAACCATTCACGTTTAAAGCCCTGGGTCTGCTTCTCCACCTTCTTGTTTCTTGTGAAGTCATTTACATTGTTGCAGAATGAGCCTGATTCACTGCTTTGTATACTGCTAGTATGACTTCATTGGATTTCAAGAGATTGACATTGGCATAAAATTGTGACTTACATTGGCATGATGCTGTGGTGAATCAGGCCCAGTGAGTGCAAAGTGGGTGTAAAACACTGAGGATAGGAGTCTGATTTGATAACATTTTACCCTCATTTTTCACCATCAACCCCCCCTTTGCACTGATGTGAGTAATGAAACACGGCAATAGAAAATCCCTGGTCTCTGCCGAGAGAAAGCAATCACAAGTCTTCTAGGCATGGTACTCGTGTTTCTCTTCAGCACCCTCAACACTCTATTTCTTTACTCGGCACATTTAATCCGCTAATGTGAATCACTCTCCCTTCGTAATTCTTTCAGCAATTAATGGGAGGGTATATGACAATGTCCCTGAGCTTACAATGGAAGAAGGTATGAACACAAACTGGTACTTGATAGGAATGGGAAATGAAATTGACGTCCATACAGTTCATTTCCACGCAGAGACATTCATCTTCAAGGTTGGTAAAAACAAAGTAAAATCTTTGTTTTGATGGGAAATTTTTGCAAAAACTTCTAGCTTCTAGACTGATCCCTGAGCCTGTGCACACATACACATGTACTGTCATCAGTGGGAGTTTTGCACATGAAAACTGCAGACTTAGTTAGAATTTTGTAAAGCTCATGGTTCAGATGACTGTTTTTGGTGAAATATAAATAAATATCAATAGCTAAGACATGTATGTGCTACACAATGGATGATGGTTTACACAAATTGAAGACAGTGTGAATTCTTATTCTAGGGTTTATTTGAACCCCATGCTCTATCTCTGTGTTGAAATAACTATTTAAAGAGCTTCATTTAAAACAAATAACAGCGAGTGGTGATTTAGAGCATCTTTGACAATGCTAATGTAGTATCTAAAATAATTTGTATTAATCTGATTTATTTGGGGGTCTGTCCTGCTTTAAGCAGGGCGTTGAACCGGAGGACCTCCTAAGGTCCCTTCCAACCCTAAGCTTCTAGGATTCCCTGATTTGTATTGCGCCAGGACCCCAGCCCAAATGGGTTAGGGACTGTGCAAGCATACAACAAGGAGGGTGGCCCTGCTCAAAATTACTGCTCAATCAGAACACGAATGCATTTTCCTCAGGTGTAGTAATGAATGCTGCTTTGTCCTGCCACAGACAGATAATGATCACAGAGCAGATGTGTACGACCTTTTCCCTGGGACATTTCAAACAGTCGAACTCATAGCAGATAACCCTGGAAGATGGCTTCTGCACTGTCATGTAGCTGACCACATTCATGCTGGCATGGAGACAACTTTTACCATCAGGAAATCAGGTGTAGTATTGAAGATGGGGTTTCCTGCCTGTGTGCTGGTATTCCAGCTGTTCAGATAAACGGCAGACAGGAAGAAACATAAGGCTTAGATCAGGACTGCCGGTGTAAGGGTATGTAAATTACTGTAAAATAAACAAGGAGTCCTGTGGCACTTTTAAAGACTAACACATTTATTTATTGCATGAGCTTTTGTGGAAGAAAATCCCACCTTGTCAGATGCTTCCATCTTCAAAACGTCTGATGAAGTGGGATTTTCTCCCACGAAAGCTCATGCGATAAATAAATCTGTTAGTCTTTAAAAGTGCCCCAGGACTCCTTGTTTGTTTTGCTGAACTAGACTAACATGGCTATCCCATTTAGAAATTATTGTAATCGTCTATGCCCCACCAATGTCTGGTTCCAGGCTATGGACCTACACTGGAGTGCAAACAGCGAGTGTTATCAGTGCTGCTTTCTGCAGATTTTAAACCTCTTGGACCTCCACAAGAGCTCCTCTAATGGGGGCTACTCTAATGGGAACCACTTCTGGGATTGTTCTGGTCATTTCATCTTCTGTAGCTGGAACTGAAGTTACTTTGTGTCACCATAACGTGCTCCTGCAACAAGTCTTGCCATCAGGGATCACCTCAAAAGTTTCTGCTGACTTAAACCAAATAAGCAACTAGCAAATAAGGCTCATTTCAGTTACAGAAATTAGAGATGAACAATATCTATTGGATCATGCAAAAGTGAGATCTAAAACTGAACCTAACACTGACCTCCGTAGTAACCCAGGTAGCTCCTTCAGCTTCCACTGAAGTCAGTTGGAAATTTTTAAGTGCTGAGTTGAGCTCAGTTCTTCAGATCAAGCACAAAAACACAGATATACAAAGGTATTTCAATAGCAAGCTTCTGTTGAAACCGGTGGAAGTTAGGAAATAAATATTTTTGTGGATCTAGGCCTATGTTCCCTCTAAGATGAGCGGGTGCGTGGTCGCACAGCAGCCATCGCACACTCACACACCCGTTACAGACTCCTGCGCAGCCTGATCCCCACGTCCCTTCTTCTTCCTGGCCTGATCATCCCCAGCTTCGGCTCTCTCTAGCCTGGCCTGATCTTCCCCAACCGCGGCTCCCCCCCAGCCCAATCTACCCCATCACGGCTCCCCTCAGCCCAATCTTCCCGGCCGTGGCTCTCCCCAGCCCGATCTCCCCGGCCGCGGCATTCCCCAGCCCGATCTTCCCCAGCCATGGCTCTCCCCATTCCGATCTTCCCCGACCGCGGCTCTCCCCAGCCCAATCTTCCCCGGCCATGGCTCTCCCCAGCCCAATCTTTCTTGGCCTGGCTGGGGCTCCAGCGGCGAGGGAATCCCCGATGCCCCATCCGGGGCTCCAGCAGGTGATTCCCTCACTGATGGAGCCCGGGTTGGGGCAGCAGGGATTCCCTTGTCCCCCAGCCAGAGCAGCAGGGGAATCTCTCACTGCTGGAGCCCCAGCGGGGTATTCCCTCCCACTGGAGCCCTGGCTGGGGAGCCCTTCTCCCCAGACCGCAGCTTCCCGGCATAAAGGAGCCATGGCTCCTCTTGCCAGGATACCATGGGTCCTGGGGAGACGGTAGCAGGGGCTCTCCGGCAGAAGGGAGCCGCGTGGTTCCCTTCTGCTAGGGAGCCATGTGGGGCTCCCTTGTCCCCCCGCCCTAGGTCGACTTATGGAATAAGTTGACTTAGGGCGTCCACACTGGCTTAAGTTGATCTAAAACTAGGTGTTATTAAGTCAACTTAAACTTTCCTTAAGTCAACCTAAGGAAAGCCCAGTGTGGACGCAGAGTAGTTTAGGTCAACTTAAGCCTCCTTAAGTCAACCTAACTTGTAAGTGTAGACGCACCCTAAAAGTCTATTTTTACAAATCATCGCCACAGCTTATTGCACAAAGCCATTGTTCTGGAATGTTGACTTCATACGTGGCAAATGTAGCCTAAATGTCAATCCTATGAAGCTCTCATAAAGCGTGGTACAAGTTCATCCAGAGTTGGTCTGGGCTATTAGCGCAGAGAAGAGTTGCCATTTGACTGTGTATGTCAGCTTTGATTTTTGGAATCATCCTTGGGAGTTATGGTTCAGATGCTTCATGCTTCCGTTCTCTATTAGCTGGGTTCCCCTGCCAGATTTCATCTACCATGTTATACCACAGCAAAGTGACTTCCATGAGGTACTGCCTGCCTTCACCTAGAAGAGGGACCAAGATGAATTACAGGAAGCACAGTATACAGGGGAGAATGGGAGTATGAGGGACTGTAGGGGCATTTTAGAATTGAAGTATTTTGGCGTATGACAAATTTTGGGGCATGACAAGTTGCTTGTCCAAAATTTGAAACTTTCCACCAGGGGAGAGGAGGAGGAGTAAACATTTTCCAATCATCTCTAGTGTTGAGCTTCTCTGAAAATATAGCCCTAAAGGAAAGCTGTTTGCCATCTTCAAAGCGTCTGATGAAGTGGGATTTTCTCCCGTGAAAGCTCATATGATACATACATTTGTTAGTCTTTAAAAGTGCCACAGGACTCCTTGTTTGTTTTGCAATTAGAAAGACTTTCAAACACAAAAGGAAAATTAGAAAAAATGAAATAAAAAACTACAGCAAATGATCTGAAATAACTCCAGGGGAGGGTGAGGAAGAAGGTTAGACCATTGGACCCAATTCTGCGAGTGAACAATGCCCAGTGGTTCCAATGGGGACTGTGAGCGCACAGCTGATGCAAAAGCAAACCCATTTAATTCATGTTGTGCTTGAGAGCTTTTCTCATCATGTCATTTGGAAATGTTACCTTCAGAGAACATTTTCATTTCATTTCTGGTAAAAGACTATTTATAAACTCTTCTCTTGGATTATATTCTTGCATGGAAATATGTTTATCGGGCCAACCCTGCCAACAGCTGGGGTAACAATACTGTGTTCTGGGAAGGTCCACGGGGGCTGGGGAAAGAAAGCCTTCCATAATCAGGTGCTCCACAGCTGCCACTGCACTTTCAGTGGCTGCTACACCCCTCCTGTGTAGGGGATGGATGAATAAACAATAGATTATGCCCATAGTAATTGTAAGGGATAAGCCCAAATTCCTCTTCACTGTCCGATGTGAATCCATTCTGTAATTTGCTCTTGTTTTGGGTTTGAAACTTCTGTTGAAATGAGGGAAAGCAGGCAGAACTAATGCAACAGAAATCTCTTCTGTTCATAAGAAAGGGAAATTTTCCCCTTAAAACTACCCTTGTTTTACTGGCAATCTCTGCACAAAACTTTGTTGGCTTAAGCAGGATTTAATTAAGTTACCCAGGTAGAATAAATTATGCTTCTAAAATCTGCTTCTTTATAAAGTTTTCAGCCTTAATAATCTTTAATTTCTTTACACAGACAACAAGGATCCTCTAGAAAGAAGAGTCACAACCACAGTATATGACCGAAATACAGTGAAACTCAGGGCTCCTGTAAAGGGTATGGATCTGTTATATAAATTATATGTCTGTTTCAATTATATACATTTGTACAGATTTTTCATATGCTACTTCTCGTTTTGACAGGTGCGGACAAAGAAGGAATCAAATTCTTAGGCAACGCTCTGGGTGCAGGAGAAGCTAGCTCAACTCTCATAGCCCTTTTTTCCACTGGACTGGTTCTTCTGACAGCAGTATTCATCCTCATCATTCTCATCACTTGCCTAAGAAAAAGGACATATTACAGGGCTGGGCAACGCAGGTGTCCACTCCCAACCGATTCCCTCTAAATATGTCTTTTGGGAGCCATTTGTAGAGCTGTGTTGGATTTCGTTGTACATTGTGGGTATATTTGAGATAAGATACATTTGTGAAGTTTATAAAGGGAGAGCCCAATCCTGTAGCCATAAGTAATGTGTAACACAGGCAGTGGGGGTAGCCCCTAACAATCATATACCGCTTCTCTTTGCAGCCTGATTCTGCTCTGTTGAAATCAATGTGAGATGTGCCATGGAATTCAATGGGAGCAGGATATGACTTTGGGCTAGTCTACACTAAAGGTCTGCTCTATGCTGGTAGGAGAGCACTCTGCCATCAACATAATTACTCCACTTCTGCCAGAGGTGGTAACTATCTTGGTGGGAGAGCACCTCCTGCCGACATTGTGCTGTCTGCACCGTCACTTAGGTCGGAGTGACGTATGTCACTCTGAGGTGGCTTTGTCACCCCCCAAGCGATGTATATTGTCATAACCCGTAGTGTAGACCTGTCCTTACACACGAGTGGTCCCACTGATGTCAATGAGATTGCTCACTTGAATAAGGCAAGCAGGGTTTAGTTCTGACAGCAGATAAAATGCACTTGACGTCGATTCTTTTAATGCTGCAAAATATAGTCAATCAATATTATTTTTACAATTTGAATTGGATTGTGACTCAAGCCATGTGAAACTCAGCAGGGCAAAGGGGTCTGCAAACCTTTTCTCCTCCTTTAGTTCATGTTCATTGTGCTTAGAGGTTGTGGTTCAAATAAACAGTAACATGCCATGAGACGCCTGGCTGAACCCACAACAAATCCCAGGCGTTTCTTTTTTACACAAACCTATTATGTGCCCTAGATTCTCTCAAAAGATGGACAAGTCTCAGTAAACATATTGACCCACATGGGTTAACTCTTGAGGGCTCTTGGCTCCCCTATAGTTTAGTTAATGTGAGGAGGACGTGGGCCCTGATCCAAAGCCCACTGAAGACTCCTACTGACTTCAGTGGACTTTGGATCAAGCCACAGACCCTGCTTCTTAATGAACTCAAAACAGATGAGTTTTTCATGGTTTTGGCTTTGTAATGAAAGATTCACGCAGCTCTAGCTGTGAATGACTTACAAATATGCGTAAAAAACATAATGGCTTTAAAGAGATTTTAAAAGAATCTTGTGCTTATAAAATAATACAGAGGATCAAGTTATATCTTCGAGTACATCATCTTTGCACTTCCACTGAGTGTAATGGCTTTGCATGGGTGCATGTGAGGGCGGAATTTGGCCCATAACCTCTGTGATAAAACAGTTGCATAATGGGATGTCCATTGAGTAGCAGTATATTGAGCTATTTTCAGTGTGCCAGATTGTGCATGTGCTAGTGTAAATTTGGAACAAATCCACTGATTCATTTGAGATACTCCAGATAGACACAGCCTGAGTATGGAATGTGGCTTAGTGAATCTACCAAAAATTTAAGAGATTGCTACATTCTGGGGGCCAGAATTTTAAAGGTATTTAGGACCTAAAGATGCAGCTAGGTGCCTTGGTACCTGGTTCAGTGGGAGTTAGGCCCCCAAAGGCTTTAAAAAATCCCACTGAGTGCCTACTGTATCTTTAGATGCCTAAATACCTTTAAAAAGATCTGGCCTTGGATTATTAAAGAGAAAGGCATTTGGTTTTATAACTGCTGCTTACTGTGGACCTGATCCTGCAGCCCTTTCTTACACTGAGTAGTAGCTTACTCCCTGATTTCAATGGGACTACTCAGGAAGTAAGCGTGGTAGAATCAGACTCTCTCTATGGTGATATGGTTTACAGCTCATTTCGCATGAGCTATTGTTTATTCCTGCCCCAAAGATCTTCATATTACCTACAACCTTTATGGATGAACTCCAGAACTAAAGCAGTTCTTTATCTGTGAAATAATGAATCTGAGTTTGATTTTCAGTGTAAATTAAAGTTGTTGAACGATGTAATTTTTTTCCTTCTATATTTAAAAATATGCTACACCCTTGTAGAGGACTTCACTGATGGCCACGTTGAATGTGGATTAACAGTGTTCTGGATTAATGCCCAGATTACCAACAGATAAAAAGAGTTAAACAAAATTCTTGAGGTTCTTGAGGTGCTGTCTCTCAGTGTTTCCTTGATTCTTTTTCTTCTGGTTCTTTATAAGGCAAAACAAAACACTTTCTAGACCAAAGGGCTGATCTTCCAACCATTAGTTATTCAAGAGATCCTTTAAAAACAACAACTTCTATGTCGACACTTAAAACTTAAATTGATTTATATTACTGCAGTGGTGCATGTTCACACTACCTTCCTTGGGTGTGTGGTTAACTTCCAGCAGGACCTATCAGGAGAGCGTGGGGAAGCTGAGAACCTGGTCTCTCAGCTCTGCTAGCAGCTCCCTGCCAAGAACCCAGCTTCCCCACAGGTTCCTGGTAGGCTGCTCTTCCACCCCTTTCCCCTTGGCTCTCTGTTCCCTGCCAGAAATGGGGGAAGCCACCCAAGCTTCCCACCTCTCTGTTCCCAACTGGCTGTGGGGATCAGCCGCCTCAGTTTCTCACCCCTATTTCCCAGCTGGCAGCGCAGTCCAGTTACCTGGACTTCTTGCCCTAGCTCCCAGCCAGAAATGGGGTTCATTCTCGCTCAACTCCCAATAGAGAGCAGGGGGCAGCTGGGCAATAGCCGCCCAGTTTTTTTTTGTCATTTCACAACACACCCATGAAATTGAGAAGAGCACTAACCACCAATGGAAGTAACGCAAGGCAGGTCTATACTACCGAATGTTTTACCCAAAAGTTACACATTGAAATGCTCCTCTATCAGCATAACTCTCCTGCTAAGTTGACATAATAAAAGCACCATAACAAGAGGTGAGAGCGTACGTTGGTATAGAAAGGGTGACACCGTGCCAGGACAGACACTGCTTCCCTTACATGGGCTGTTGGCTGTCATTTGGAAATTGACAAGAAAAGGGGGCAGCTGGGCCCCATTGCTCGGAGAGATAACTGGCTGGATGCAGTTATCAGCTGGGAGCAGGGTGAGAAGGCCTAGTCAGCTGGATCCCAGCTCCCAGCAGGGAGGGGAGAAGCCCCGGGTAATTCCCCCCAGCTCCCAGGTGGGAGTCAGGGGAGGCATCCTCTGGGGAGGATTCTCAGCAGGGAGCTACCAATGGAGCTGAGGGACCGGACTTTCAGCTTCCCACCAGTGGTGTACTGTCAGTATCCGGCACCCAGGGGCCATGCCTGCATTTGCGACTTTCAGGCCTCACTTCTCACCCCGCTTCTCCCCTGCAGAGCAGGAGGGGTCCCTGGCTCCATACAGCGCTACCTCCCCTCCCCGCCCCGGAACACCACTTACTTTCTCCCCCTCCCACTTGGGGGACTTTCTGCAGCTCATTGCCAGGCTCCACCATCCCACCCCACACACACTTACCCATCCTGTTCACCTCTCTTACTCCAGCCCGACAACCTGGCACTGGCTAAGGATGGGCAGCCTCCCCCCCATCCCAACCCGCCTCCCCCCCCATCAGGGAGGATGGTGCTGGCCATCCATTCACAATGCACAGGGGTCCAGCGGCGCAGGAGGCTCTGAAGGGCCAGCCTGCGCATCATGAAAGGCCAGTCTGGCGCCGCCCCCATAGGCTGGCACCTGGGAGCCTGCCCCCACCCCCTGAAGTACGCTATTGCTTTCCACACTGCCTCTTTTGGGTTGGTGGAAGTGCTCCTGATGAGGATGCACACCAACGACCAGTGCAGGTAGTGTGGACGTCAGGCATCATAGTAATTAATGCAGCGGCTGTAAGTCAACCTAACATAGACTGATTTATCTTTGTAGTGTAGACAAAGCCACAGTATCTATATAGCCACTACATTGCCGTAAGTACACCGACGTAAGCCCTACATGTCTCAGGAAGCTGGCAATATTATGTCGGCGAGACAAAGCTATAGGATACACACTGACATAAGCTGCTTTATCTACCTAGTGTAGACCAGGCCTTAAGAGTTACAGGACTGGGCTCAAAAATAGGATAGCAATTACGTTGTACCACAACCACTCATTCAATCATTACTTTTAAACCTTCCTTTATAGCAGGTTAAACGTAAAGCCAGTCAGGAAACCCCAGACATTCTAAATGCTAGTTTCTTTCCACCACCGACTAGTTAAATACCAGTCGTGTGTTCAGAATGCATGTGTTCTCCGTACGAATTGAGCGAAGGCTTTCACTCATGTACCATAAATAATGCCACATTATTCAGGTATTTTTATTTCTGTTTTCCATGTGTGTTTGATGTTTAAAACAGAATCATAAATTATTAGAATGGTATAATTTAACCTTTTCAATAAGGTGTAATAACATTAATAAAAGGTTTACCATTTGAATGAACCTTCTAACAGTTTCTTTAATACAGGACCTCTTTTTATATTATTCGAGTTGGGTGGTTGTGATAGAAAAGGGATAGTTTGTTCCAGAAAGGCTTCAACATCATTGCAAAACCTCATGCTGTTTAGTGTTCCAAACATAACAAACAAGAAGTCTGGTGGCACTTTTAAAGACTAACAAATTTATTTATCGCATGAGGTTTCATGGGAGAAAATCCAACTTCGTCAGACGCTTGAAGATATAACATAATAACATTAATATAACATAATACTTCCAATGTTAACTTCCCCTTCCCTCTCTGCTTACTTGTTCTCTCTCACCATATGCTAAGAGTTTTGAGTTTTCTGAGGCAGTCTTTTAATTCCATGTGTGTAATGTACCTAGCAACATAGGACTTACTTTTCCAATTTTCTTTGTTAGCATAGCATAGCATTCCTACTTCAGGTGCGAATCCCAGACAAGACCTCCAGGACAGCATGTCACCCGTACCTTCAAATTTTAGGCTGAACATGAAGAAAATGTCATAATGCCAAGGTCTGTCAGATTGTAGACTATTCTCCCTAGAAAGAAGCCCTTCTGACCAACTCATTTATAGGTGAATGGGAAAATATTTATCTATTTATTAGTTAGCTTGTGGTAATACCCAAAATGAGCTAGGCACTTTCCAAACAAAGGCAGAGTCAGAAACCATTTCTGCTTTGTAGAGCACGTGTTCTCAGCCACTTTAGTGTCGCAACAGGGTTGGAAGCCCTCCTCACTGCGTGTGACACAGGGACATCTTCCTCCTGTCCAGTTGACAACTGCTGTTGTGGAGGATACTACAGTCCTATACTGACAAAGAGTGTGGGTTAGCTGGCTTGTTAGGATCTTGAACCCACAAACCTGTGTGTGGAACTTCAGTTGAAGTGACTGGGGGTTCTGCATGGCAGAGCACTTGACATATTGGTCATTTTCATCATTAATTTCTGAGATTCTATTTCTGTGAAAGCACCTTGCCCTTTAGTAATCAATGAAGCAGTAAAGCACACAGTCTGGTTCCACTGCTTGCTGGGCCCTTTCTGGCAGTGAAGAAACCAGGGGTTACCCCTGGCCACAAGAGAATGGAGTTCCCATGAAAGTAGACCTTTGGAGCTCGAGACCGGATGGTTTAGATGGGGGAATTTCCTCTACTCTCACTGTATAAATGAACTATGTACACTCAATCACAACCAGTTGCTATTGCACATACTTTCTATTGGGTACTACAGGTTGGAAAACAGCTGCTTGGCAATCCAAATACAGGTTGCAATTTGCAAGGAGCAGTGAGAGTAACCCCTCTGGTCTAACTCTAAATCAGGGATCTCAAACTCAGATCACCACGAGGGCCACATGAGGACTAGGATATTGGCCTGAGGGCCGCAGCACTGAAACCTTCTCATACAACATACAAAAGTATAGTCAAAAATTTAAAAAATGAAGAGTAATATAACATAGTATGCTATTAAAAGTCAAGATTGTGGTATCAACATTAAGACAAAGAGTAAGCAAATAAACACTTAAAATTTTATATTGTATATTCTAATTATTTTACAAATTCCCCGTGTTGCTGCGAGCCAGGGGGTCGCGTGTTTGAGACCCCTGCTTTAAACTCTGAACTAGGCTCCATGCAGAGTAGCAGGGTGGCCACAATTTTGCTGTAGAGCGTGGATTAGCCTGGCCCTCAGAGAGCACTAGTGAAATTTCTTCTTATGAGGTCTGGCTGGCTCATGCTGCTGCAGGCCAGGTGTAACTGCACTGACATTATTTGGGGAAGTGGGTTCAAGCCTGCAGAAGTTTATGCTTTTATAAATAGGTTAGGAGGACTCCTCCTTTGTTTCACACAAATTCGACTCAGTTGCCTTGGGATTAAATAAGGACTATGGATTTTTCTTCTAATTACAACAGGTGATTTGACCTCATCTTCCTCTATATGTTTTTCCCCAGTGTTTGAACCCTAACATCTATTTTGCTTTGCTGGTACAGCCTGACCTGATCCTGTCATACACCTCCCTGCATTTAATTTCCTTCCACTCTAAGTTTCCCATCTTCAAAGCATGGGACGAAGTGGGATTTTCTCCCAGGAAAGCTCCCGTGGTAACTAAATCTGTTAGTCTTTAAAAGTGCTCCAGGACTCTGTGTGTTTCTCTGCAATAGACTAACAGGTTACCCCCCTGGATCTTCACTACTAAGATCAGTCAGGCTGGATGGATGAAGGACAGGGGCCTGCCACAGGCTACTTTTTCCTTCCTGCCGCCCCTGGCCCTGAGAGGCAGCAGAACCCCCGGCCCCACGGGAAAGGGGGACTGGTCTGGGTGGGGATGCGGGTGGCAGCAGCCAACACCCCGGGCGGGGCCCAGAGCTGTGAGCAAAGGACCGGCCCTGGGGGTGGTTCAGACGGAATTCGGCGGCCCCGCCCCGCGAGCCAGACAAAGGCGGGCCTGGGAGCGGCAGCAGGAACCGGAGCGGAGCCGCTCGCTCCCAGGCCGGGAGCGGGGGAGCCCCCGGCTCGCCATGGCCATCGCCCACATCGCCACCGAGTACGTCTTCTCCGACTTCCTGCTGAAGGAGCCCGCCGAGCCCAAGTACAAGGGGCTGCGGCTGGAGCTGGCGCTGGACAAGCTGGTCACCTGCGTGGCCGTGGGGCTGCCCCTGCTGCTCATCTCGCTGGCCTTCGCGCAGGAGATCTCCATAGGTAACCGCAGCCGTGTGGACAGAACCGGGCTCGCTCCGGGGCCGGGCTGCAGCCCCATTTACCTCCTCGGCTCCACTGCAGTCTCTCTGGGAAAGGTTTTGGCCGCGATCCCTGAGTGCGGCTGGGAATAGCGCTGTGGGGGGCAGGCGGTCCCCTCTCGCGGGGCAATCACCCAGATCTTGTCCTGCCTCTTCGCTGGCATGCGAAGTGAGTGGAGACTCCCATGCTGCATCCGTTTGGAAATGGCCTTCCTAGGGCAATCGCAGGAGGAGAGAGAAACTAGATCAGCCGCCGGTCACAACGAGGAACTGGCCAGTTTCTTTGTTACTGGCTGTGGGATGAGCAGTAGCCCTGTGAGTCTAGTTCAGCAGAACAGATGGAGCCTCGTGGCACTTTGAAGGACTCAATAAATGGGTTCGTTTTCCAAAATGCCATAGGGCTCCTTGCTAAGATGGAGCTAATCGGGGAGCATGGGAGAGGACTGTAGTTGAATAACCATCGAATGGTTTTGCTTTGAGGCAAATAGGTGCGGCTGGCTCCATGTGTGCTGCGCTCTAGGCTTATGAAAATGGGGATCGAAATGTCATTTTGAAGGAACGTGGTCATTTTGGGGGCTCGTCAGTCTCTGCATTGTACCTTTAAAATATTCAGTGTTCCAGTTTCTATACTGACACACTTGTGTGGCGTAGGGTTGCATACGGTTACAAAAGGCAAGCAGTGATTCAGAAACAGATATGGGGATCATGGTGGTAATCAGCAGCAGGGCTGTCCCTAGGGGGAGTGTGGCCCTGGGCCAATTGGCCATGCTGGGGGGGAAGGGCGGCTGGACTGGCCTGCTCTGACCCCGGTAATCCAAGGCCGCCTCCGCCCGCGAGAGCCGCTCCTGGCCGCAGCCCCGAGGCTACCGCCAGGAGCTGGCACTGGCCGAAGCCGCCACGCCACCACTGCCAGGAGCCGGCCTCGGCAGAGGCTGCTGGTGCCCCGGCCACTGCTGGGGACCTGAGGCCACCGCCACTGGGAGCCAGCCCTGGCTGAGACCATACTGCTGGCAGGGGCTGGCCCCGGACCATCTTGTGTGGGGCAAACCTTCCTGGAGAGGCCTGGCCTCGTGCACCCACCCCACCCTTGGGCCGGCTGCTCTGCCCTGGGGGCGGGGAGGGCTAGCTCAGAGGCCGGGCAAAGTGCTCCCACCCCGCCGCCTTCGGCTTGCTGCCAAAGGCAGCAGGGAGCAGGAGGAACCCCACCCATTTGGGGGGGGCGTGGTGCGGGCCCCACATTGCCCAGCTGGAAGCAGGATGGTGCAGGAGCCATGTAACCACAGGCCTCAGGGCAATCGCCCAGTTTGCTGCCCCCCGCCCCCCACCCCCCCAAGGATGGCCCTGATCAGTAGAAATGAGCTCCCCTCCCAGTTTGATGCTGGGGCCAAAAGAGCTAATGTTATTCTGAGATGCATAAATAGGGGAATCTCAAGCGGGAGCAGAGAGGGTATTTTGCTTCTGTATTTGGCCCTGTATAACCACTGCTGGAGTACTGTGTTCAGTTCTGGTGTCCACAATTCACGAAGTATATTGATTAATTGGAGGGGGGTCGGAGAACAGTCAGAAGAATGATTAAAGGATTAGAAAACATGTTACACTGCAGTGATAGACTCCAGGAGGTCTAGTTAGTTTAAGAAAGAGAAGGTTAAGAGTTGACTTGGTTACAGATTGTAGGTATCTGCATGGGGAACAAATATTTTATAGTGGGCTCTTCAGTCTAGCAGAGAAAAGTAGAGCGTGGTCCAATAGCTGGAAGGTGAAGCTAGGCAAATTCAGACTGGAAATAAGGCATACATTTTTAATGGTGAGAGTAATTAACCATTGAACAATTTGCCAAGAGCCATGGTGGATTCTCCATCACTGACCGTTTTAAAATCAAGATTAGATGTTTTTCTAAAAGCTATGCTTTAGGAATTATTTTTGGGAAGTTTTATGTTTGCGTCATACAGAAGTTCAGCACCATCCCTTTGGCTCTAGAATCGATGAACTACATGTCCTGCTATCAATTCACATGCAGAATTCTCACTGAATTTAATAGTAGTTGCATGCATGCAAGGCGCCTCCAGATCACCCATAATTTTCACACTGACAAGAGGCGGACGAGGGGCTTTATTATGCTACCAAAGAAGAATGATTATCTACTATATCTCAGACACTTGGATGTATGACCATGCTGATTCAGTAGACGGCAATCCAGATAGGTTGCTATCTCTGCTCCTTTGTTTTCTTTCAGTTCCATTCAACCACTAAAGACTTGGTTGTGATCACAGTTGGGGAAAAATGTGATTGACAGTTTTATGCTCCCTGTTGGATGTTAGTATAGTATCATAGATATTTTTGAGACTTTCATTATTGTGGAATATGTGCACCTCACAATCTTTAAAATATTTTTCAATTCCCTAAGGCCCAGATCCTAAGAGGTATTTTAGGCACTTAACTCCCAACGGTAATAGGGTGCTTATTTACCTTTGAGGATCTGGGCCTTAAGTTGCTTATCCAAGGTCTGTGGTGGAGCATGGAAGCTTGGTCTTCAAAGTCCTATACTAGCCCCTTAACCACTGGCCATCCTCTTTATGTTTCACCCTAATGTATTACTCTCCTTGCTTTTATTGGCTGTCATTAACATAATACTCTTCTAAAAATATAAGAGGGCAGAGCCACCTTCTTTTCATTAACAACACACTCTCTGCTCTTGATTTTTACAGGTGTGGTGTCACTCTTGTCAGTGAATGGAATATACTCTCATATTGACTAAAGGTCAACGGATATGTAATCTATTAATGTAGTATACTTGGGTACGAAGGGCTAGATTGTACCTTTTCTAACTCATCGCTGAGTAGATAAATAGAACTGAAACACCTCAATGGGAGCTTAGTACGGGATTGTTCTATGGGGAAATACAGTCCACCCCTGAATAATCCATGCTATTAGGAAATATAGTCCACCTCTGAGCAAATAATTAAGGAATCAATTAGCAAACATCTAGAGGAGAATAAGGTGTTAAGTGATAGTCGGCATGGATTTGTCAAGAACAAATAGTGCCAAACCAACCTGGTAGCTTTTTATGATGAGATAACAAGCCTTGTGGATAGAAGGGAAGTGGTAGATGTGGTATATCTAGACTTTGGTAAGGCTTTTGATACGGTCTCACATCACCTTCTCATTAACAAACTAGGGAAGTACAATCATGATGGAGCTATTATAAGATGGGTGTAAAACTGGTCAGATAACCGCTCCCAGAGACTAGTTATCAGTGATTCACAGTCATGCTGGAAGTGCATCATGAGCGAGATACCGCAGGGATTGGTTATGGATCCAGTTCTGTTCAATATTTTTCATCAATGATTTAGATCAGGGGTTGGCAACCTTTGCCGATCCCTGTGCCGGCCTCTCCTCCTCAACCCCCAGCTGGTGCCGATGACCCACTTGTGGAAAAAAGGCACCTGGGAGTGGCTCCTCTCAGCAGCGTGCCTGAGGACCCCTATCCCCAGGCACACCGTGGAAAGAAGTTGCCTGGAGTGACTCCTTTTGGCTGCGGCACACCACAGGGAAGAGCCGCTCTGGGCGGCTTCTTTACATGGTATGCCGGGAGTATGGACATGGCAGGGACCTCCGCACTGCAGCTGCCCTTGAAAGAAGCCACTTGGAGTGTCTTTTGGTGGCAGGAGTGGCAATTTCTGTGGCGCCCCAGAGGATGCCGAGTGCCGCTCCGAATGGGCTTGTGTGTCCCTGTTGGCACGCGTGCTGGGGGTTGCCTACCCCTGATTTAGATGATGGCATAGAGAGTATAAGGACAAAGTTTGCCTATGATACCAAGCTGGGAGGGGTTTCAAGTGCTTTGGAGGTTAGGATAACAATCCAAAATGATTTGGGCAAACTGCTGAAATGGTCTGAGGTAAATGGAATGAAATTCAATAAAGACACCTGCAGAGTACTACACTTAGGAAAGAACAATCCACTGCACACCTACAAAAGGGGCAATGACTGCCTAGGAAGGAGTACTGCGAAAAGGGATCTGGGTGTCATAGTGGACCACAAGCTAAGTATGAGTCTGTGTAACACTGTTGCAAAAAAAGCAAACACCATTCTGGGATGTATATTAACAGAAATATTGTAAGTAAGACATGAGGAGTAATTCTTCCACTCTACTCTGCCCTGATGAGGCCTCAACTGTAGTATAATGTCCAGTTCTTGGCACCTCATTTCAGGAAAGATGTGGACAAATTGGAGGAAGTGCAGAGAAGAGCAACACGAATGAACAAAGGTCTGGAACACTTGATTTAGGAGGGTAGATTGAAAGAACTGGGTTTGTTTCCTCTGGAAAAGAGGAGACATAACAATTTCAAGTACCTGAAAGGTTGTTACGAGGAGGAGAGAGGTGGTTCTCCTTAACCACTGATGATAGGACAAGAAGCAATGGGCTTAAATTATGGCAGTGGAGGTTTAGGTTGGACATTAGGAAAAAATTCCTAACTGTCAAGGTGATTAACCACTGGAATAAGTTGCCTAGGCAGGTTGTGGAATCTCCATCATTGGAGGTTTTTAAGAGCAGGTTAGACAAGCACCTGTCAGGGTTGGTTTAAGATGGTACTTGGTCCTGCCATGAGTACAGAGGACTGGACTCAATGACCTCTCATCGTTCCTTCCGGTTTCTATAAACTTCTAGATGAGCATGCTACCCATAGTCTCATGTTTAGCCTGCTATATTTCTTCCTCCTCCTCCTCCTCTTCCTTTTGAATTGATATCCCTTCCTAGGATGTGCACAGAAGGATCAGTCTCTGTGGTCTTTCAAGTACAGTAACTCTGTCCATCTGTTGGCAGGCTTCGAAAGGGGAAGGTTTCTTGTGCACCTGCACCAGGATCTCTCTCCACAAGGGCAAATTGCAGTTTGATCTTCAGCAAAGCTGTTAATTGGACAAACTTGTGCTCAGTTACTAGTAATAGTTGAAGGCCTGATCTTGCAAACACACATTTGAGTAATCTTTTACTCCTGTGAGTAGTCCCACTGAAGTCAGTGGACCAACTCACAGTAGCAAGCACTCTGCCCTAGGCTTTAATCACGATAACATCCTGAATGGGCCATAAGCCTGAGCTCTCCAGAAAGTCACTCTAGGCTTTAGAGGCGAAAGGACTAGATTTTGTTTTTCTGGTATAACCCTGGCCTACACTTAACATTTAGATCACTTGGATCACTCAGAGGTGTGACAAATTTTCACCCCCTACCTCTGTAATTAAGCCAGCCTAGACCTTGGTGTAGACACGGCTAGGTTAAGGGGAGAATTCTTCCCAAGACCTAGCTACCATTGTGCTACTGTGTGACAGAAACACCCGTTCTATTGATGTAGGAAGTGTCTACACTATAGTGTTACAGCAACGGAGCTGCAGCCTTATAGCTGTAGTGCGTATAGCGAAGAGACGACTTGCCAAGAGTGAACAAGCGTATTTAGTAAATGAGGGTCAAATTTCCCACTGAACTTAGTATTTTTGTAGAAGGGTATGACCTGAGACGATAAAGCTGGCTCCTGCATTAAAAGGCCAAGTTTTCTGATTATCTCTCAGATTTCCCAGAATTATGGAACCTGGGTCGTAAGAAAATTTTAAATATTGTTTGTGACATTTGTAATTGACAGATCCATATGGCAAGATAAGACAACTTGCAATTATGCTTCATTGATCCATATTATTGAAACCCCTTTCCAAGAATCTTTACGTGATAATTTTCTGTTTTTTCAGTCTTGCTGTTTTAACAGCAGAGTGTTTTTAATTTTCAAGAAATGACGATAGGGCTTTCCAAATCTTAAGGATAACATTGCCTTACCGTTTACAAAGTATGGAGCTTTTGGGTACAAAATGTGCTGCAGGCTGTGTGTGAGTATGATCATCTATCCACCTTTGCAAATTAGGAAACTGTATCAGAGAGGTTTACATCAAACATTTCGAAAGTGGCCTGTATCGGTGGATGCCTCTGTTTTGGATCCCCAGCTTTAGACCCCTTGAACATAAATTTCAGAGGTGTTGAGCAACCACAGCTCCCACTGTAATCAGTGAGAGCTTAAATTAGACTTTGAATTCAGAGGCGAGCCTCTGATGTACTCATGGGATTTATCTGTGTTGCCTAGCAGGTGGACTGCCATATATCTGTTCTAGTTGTAGCTCTTCCAACCTGTTTAGCTTCATTCATAAGTATAATAAATTGCAATAATCCAGAAGTCAGGAATACGTAAATCAGCCATCCTGATTAGGTCTGAGTCTGATAGGTTGACGCCAAGTTTTCTTACTGGTCACAGATTGAAGAGAGATGTACCTCTTCCTGATATCCATTTACTCATGCTTTCCCTGATTTTACATACTTTGAGGTACATCTTGCTTCAGAAGAGGACCCCTTTCAGGAGATTGCACAGGGATTAGGTAAAATTGGGGTATGGCAGGGTGGAAGATTTGCCAGTACGTAGATCTTCTACCACTTCCCCTGTAGGGAGATCTTTAGAATGGTGGAGTCTACTTTAGTCATTAGACTGGATTAGTGGGTGCAGTTTAATAGCCCTCCAGCTCTACAGTCTCTGAGAAAGAATTCCTTCTTTTCATTCCTTCCCTGCAGAGAATTCCAGTGTACAAAGCAGTTGCACAGGATGGGTGCTGGAGAGATTTATCCCACAGTGGCAGGTTCTGCTGAAATCAATGGCAAAACTTCAGTGGAAAAATGACTTGACCCTAAGCACACAAACTGATATAAAATGCATCCCTCTGAGTTAAAATAATTTGACTAGATGTTAATTGACATTGTAAAACTCCACTCACAAAGCAAAAAATTGCCTAACCACCATGTACTTACTCTGTGCCAGGTGAAAACACTTGGCTTCTGACTCTCCAAATGGAAAACTTCTGGTTATGAATGAAACATTTTATACCAGAAGGGCTCTATAATGTGGTGATAGGGCATGGTATCATGACCCATTGGTGTGTTAATACTGAACTGTTGTCACACCTACCTCCCTAAGTCTTATTGCTTAAGTAACTTAACTGAAAACTCTGGTTTTAATACTGAATTTCTCTGAAGGCACATAATTCTGTGAGCATTCACGAAGGAAAACTACTACTAGATTCAGCCCTTTCCTTGTGTGACTGTTCTTTTATTGTTTAAAAGTTCAAAGCTGCCAAAATGGGAGGAGGTGGTAAGGTCCTATTTCAGCTCTGCGAAGAGAAAGAAAATATCTAAAAATAGATGGAAGGGATTCGCTCGCTATGAAAGCAATGCCAGGGATGCGTCTGAACATGAAAATAGCTGAATAGGCGGGTACAGAAAATGGCTTTTCAAAGGAGTAGGAGTGTTTTGCAGCCATAGGATTTGTCCTCCACACCAAGTGCCCTCACGGATTCCAGATCCTTAAAGCAGGACACTGCCGGGCTCAAGATGGGCAGAATGGGGCCTTCCGTTTGTTGGCTCTGACTAATGCTTTGGTTGGTCTGTACGTTTTATATGGACTGTAGAGAAGAGAATGATGTGAGAATACCTCATCCCTGTGCAGATGTAGTGCTTCTGAGCAGTCACTTATAAAAAGATGAGGGCCTGTGTGGAGCTGAACATGTCAAGTGAAGACAGATGCCTCCCCTTCAAGTTTTGCTTGGTGGGCACTGGAATATAGGCAGGCCTGCAGCTGTGTGCGTAGGAAGAAGAAATGATGCTGCTGAGTGGATAAACTTAACCTTTGCTCAGCTCTTCGAGTTCTCCCTCTCAGTAGCTGGCCTCTGTTGATATAGAAAGGCCTCTTCAGTATAACACCTCTGAAGATGGGAGGTCAGGCAAGGCAGCGGGAGGACACCTACCCCACCCAAATGAATTAAAGTACAGTAATTAGCCACAGCTTATCATGGGTGTGGTTGGAAAGAATACAAAAAGAATAAGCAAATAGGGTAGAGAGGAGGGAGAATTTCTGTCTTGAGCTGCCTAGTACTCAGTACTTGGGAGCTGAGGCTTTAAAGTTTCAGCCCAGGGGTTAAAGTAAAGGGGAACGCACCGGAACGCAGTTCCGGGGCCCCCAAATTTGAGGGGCCAGAGTTCCGGGGCCCCTAAAAATAGAAAAATCAGGCGGAATGCATGTTCCGCCCTGCCTTGGCTGTTGGCAGGTCCTGCGCCCCACTGTTGTTAATCACAATATTTATTGTGTTATGCAGAGTTTGCTAGTTTGTGACAATAATTGCTATAGACATAAATGCCATATAAAATTATAAATATTTTTATGGAGCGATAACCTAGGCATGTGGTACTGAGAAGTGGTTGCAAATGCCAACTGGGCTGGGGCCCACACATGCAGGAAGGGGGCCCAGACAATACGGGAAGGGGGCCCGAGGATTAGGGGTTCCAGGGCCCGTCAAATTATACTTTAACCACAGTTTCAGCCAATGTGGGCTAAATTATGCTGGTCGTATAAGGCCACTTTGTTCCTTGTGTCTGTCTAGTGACTGTTCAAGGGTTTCGGGCATGTGGGTGAATGTGAATGAAGCCGTGTTCCATGCTGGGGCCAGTCTCTGTGCTTCAAGTGCAATGTTCTCCGAGAGGCCAGTTTATGCCTGAGCTGATCCTGGCGTGGTGAGGGAAGAAGGTTTAGCAGTGACTGCTGTGGCCCATGATTCTCTGGTGTCCCTGGAAGCATTGTGCCTGAATTAATGCCATCAGGTTCTTCTGATTGGACTGTGCCCTTCTTCACCCTTCCTATGGTGGAGCTGTACCAGTAGGTGTAATCTAAAAACGTGTCCCTGGTTTTTTTTATCCTAGTTACTCACTTCCAAACAAAGATCAGACTCAAGCCCTAAAGAAGGGGAAAAGCAATTCTAGGACCAACCCATTAGAGATACCCTAAGAAACAGTGCAGTCTCTAGGTTGGGTTGGGCTCTTCGCTCCAAGTCACACATGTCTGATGTCTTGGAACACAAGGAAGCCATTAATGAGGGGACAGTTTTGTCTTGTTAAAATCGATCTTGTGACTTCTGAGCAGGCCAGAGGCTCTAATTAAATTTGACATCAATGGGCTAATGTGCATGTATTGCTGCAGCTGCCAACTGCAAATGTTGATAAATCCCTCTGAACACTCTCAGCGAATCCTACTTATGTTAACGGATGTGATTGTCGTATCTTATGGTTCAGTGGGCCCAGTGTGTTCTGAGAAAGGGTGAGGAAACAAAGAACAACTGACTGCTCTGTGTCTTGAGGAATATGAACAGCATCGTGATGGCTGCTTATCTGCCAGGAGAAACATTTTAGACTGGAGCTCTTGTTACAGTTGATATTCCTACCATTTCCAGATTTGCCTTTTACTTTTCTGAAATGTAAAAGGCAGAGTTTTGCAGTGAAATGCAGTCCTTGCCTACCAAGGAAGATTGGCTGGAGAAACAGGATTATTGGGGCAGAAATTTTTCATAAGATTAACTAGAGAAATTCTTAACTTTTCCATTAAGTAGCCTTTAACACTGCTCAGTTATGTAAAAATGTGATAAATGCTTAGTTTTAATGATGATTGAATTTTGATAGTCATAGAATAGCAGCATCTCATAAATATCATCAAGGCGGAGCCCAAAGGGAAATAGCTTATGAGTGGATTGAGTGCCACTCAGCTGTTCGGTAGCTAGACCAATAAGACAATTTATGTGGATGTTCGGTCTGTGTCTATCGACGGCAATCATGTCATGCCACTAAAGCTTTTGGTAGGCACACCCTCATTGGCCATGTAGCATGGTCCTTGGAAAACATGCTTCGTAATTCATTGGTCTCCCATCCTAGTAATATGTCTATACCAAGAAAGCACCCACGGAAAGATAGCACAGCTTTATATGTGCCAGTATTCAATAAATATCAAAATTTACTCTCAATAGAATGTCCTATGTTGGGCAGTAAAATTTTTAAAGAGATCTACTCAGACTTTAAAGCCAAATGCTGTCTTTGGGGGCCTAGCTGGAGCTCCTGTTCATCTTGGGGTAAACTCTTGGCCCCATTAAAGTCAGTAGGGCTGAGATTTTACATGAAACCTCACCTATGCTTTTGAAGGCAGAATTTTAAACCCTTAATGGATGGAAATGCCATTAATTTTGAAAATATTTATCTATTCTCTACTTGACTAAATTTGGCCATCTGGTTGGAGAAATGCTTAAGTAGTCAGCTTTTTCCATTACAGAATAATCCCCCCTCCATAATGTGTGTGTCGAAAACAGGATATACGAGGAGAGTGATTTGTAAGTGACAATCCATTTATCACTCAACCCTTCACCTGTGCACCTCTACTCTGGCTCTCCTCTGGATGGCACATTTAATTTAAAATGGTCATCCTTGCTTTTATGGCTCTGCATTGTTGTCTTCTCATATAAAGTCCTCTCTTTGCTCTGCCATCAAAACCAGCTTGAATATCCTATTTGTTTTGTGTTCCCACACAGATTTACAGCTCTTTTTCCACGCTTCCCTTGTACATTGAATGACCTTTTGTCTTGGTTCTCCAAACTACCAACCACTTTCTATGAGAAGTGTATCCATAGTAAGAAGAATTCTCTGCCCCCAACTGCCCACTCCTCTCAGTTTCTGAGTTCATCATCTGTTTTATAGTATCTTTGGTGCAGGGAAAGTCTTTATGTTGTGTTTTGTACAGCGTGTAGCATTAGAGTAGAACCTCAGAGTTACAAAGTCTCAGGAATGGAGGTTGTTCATAACTCTGAGGAAAGTGTTACGGTTGTTCTTCCAAATGTTTACAATTCAACGTTAACTTAATACAGCTTTGAAACACTACTATGCTGATGAAAAATGCTGTTTTTCTTTTATTTTTTTTAGTAGTTTACGTTTAACACAATACTGTACTGTTTGCTTTTTTATTTTTCTCTCTCTCTGTGGCTGCCTGACTTTGCTTCTGGTTCCCAATGAGGTGTGTGGTGACTGGTCAGTTTGTAACTCTGGTGTTTGTAACTCTGAGGTTCTGCTATCTGTAAACACTTTTAAAAAATAATTATTATAGTGATTAATTCTTGCTGGATGTTTTCAGAATCAAGAATCTTGGTAGTTGCAGTTCACACTTCATTTGCGTAACACGTCGTTGGCACCATAAAAGTAGTAATCATAATTTGCATAGATTCAGATAAAAATCTCATCTTTAATCTCAGTAATAGCTCTGCCTGTATGAAAGTGGTTAAGAGGAAAGCAATTTGATTGCATTAGAACCGCACAGTTTCAAATACCAGAGTTGTGAACTGACTGGTCAACCATACACCTCATTTGGAACAGTACAGTACTGTGTAAGCTACTTTTAAAAAAAGGGGGGGGGGCATAGTTTAAGAAAAAAGATTTGGCAAGGTAAGGAAACTGTTTCTGTGCTTGTTTCATTTAAATTCAGATGATTAAAAGCAACATTTTTCTTCTGCATAGTAAAGTTTTCCAAAACTGTATTAAGTCAATGTTCTCTTGCAGACTTTTGAAAGAACTACTGTAACAATCCGTTCAGCGTTCTGAACGTTTCAACGTTGCAAACACCTCAGGAACGGAGATTGTTTGTAACTCTGAGGTTCTACTGTACGTCAGCCTCAATGTTGCCAGGTACAGAACATCCTGATTCAGATCTAGAAGAAGTATTTAAACATGTGATTAGTATCAGCTTTGAAAAGTGCTCAGAGCTTGAAATTCTGATTGCTTATTTAATTGCCCAAATGGCCAAATTCTGGAAGTCCTGCCCCCTTTTTGTCTGTTTTTCCATGTATGAAATGAGAATGACATTTATCTCACAGGAATTAACTAATGTTTGGAAACACATGCTGAGTACTTTTATCCTGAAGAATCAAGGAACATGTTTGAGAACTGTATTTAGGATTCACTCTCCCATCCTTGAAATGCAGCAAAATTGCATAACTCTTTAATCATTCATATCACTTTATACAGCAGCCTGCCTTTTTCTTGGGTCTCTGAGAGGGGAATTGGGATTTGTGCTAGTGGATCCCTTTCTAGTAGTAGGGCCATGATTTGTGAAGTCTGACTAAATCCCGTACCCCTGGGAAATGAGCGGCAAAACTCCCATTAACATCAAGGAGGAAAACCAAACTTATGGCTTGTACTACACCAGTGCCTAGAAACCCCAACTAAGGTCAGGGTCTGTTGTGCTAGGCGCTGTTTACACACCTGGTAACACAGACGCTGCCCCGAAGCTTACAATGCAAATAGCGACACAGACTGGTAAAGTGGCTTGCCCAAAGTCAGACAGCAATTTAGTGGCAGAGCTGGTAACAAAACCCAGGAAAGGGACCCTAAGCCCTGCTGCAGTATCTTTACATCAGACCTCGATCCTTTATTGAGGCTTCTAGATACTACTCCAATATAAATTGAAAAAATAATTTATTTAACAGTTTTAACTTTCCTTCCTCAGGTAACTGAGCATTAAAAAATGTTTGGTTTTGTCTGTTTGATTTAATTGGAACCAATCCTCTGCCAAAAGTGAATTGAAAACACTGAGAATTAGCATGCCGTAGAACCTTGCTAATCCGCACACTTCATGCACAAAAAATGCAATCTCATCCCCCTTCTTAACAAAGCTTTGAGTGCCAAGATGATGACTCATAATAAGATTCTAACTTGTACAAAAAGTGCTACAGTTTGCTGGTGTGTCAGTGGAGTGCCCAGTCCTGTAACGTCCTGAGTGCCCTCAGTGCCCACAGTTTTCTGTCTTTGCACTTCTCTGTGGAAGTATCTTGTGCACTGTTGGAAATATATAAATACAAAGGGCCTTCATTACACCATAGATATTAATGGAATAACACTGACATAAAATCAGTGTAACAATCTGATGAAGATGTACTAATATGTTATGAAGCATTCTCATCAATCACTAAAATTAAACCACAAATAAATGGGAACTATACATTTTCTGATCCATATTTTTTTCTTTGTTTTCTTATTCTGGCCTGATTCTGCAAAAAGTTACACTTGATTAACTCTCCTGGATTTTAGTGAAAGTCGAAACAGGCAGCAGCTCCTAGGAGGCACTTAGCACTTTCTCATACTCACTAATTTACAAAAATATAGTAATTTTGCAATGGATCTTTCATTTGTTTGTTCAAATGATTGAGGTTCTATGCATCTGAAGTATGTTCAGTTATTCTCCTTGATGACCCTGGCAATACTAAGGCCAACTTGGCTCAGCACAATTCTAGTTAGTCACCTCTTGATTGTTTGTTTGAAAGTATAATGTGCTGTTGCTATTTCTCACACAACCCCCCAGTGACAGCAACTGGAGTCTTGCTAACTAATGGGGCAAAACAGGTTTCCTGTTGCATATCCAGAGATGACGGGCACTAAAATTGCCAACGGGCCTGCACAGTATTTCCTGGTCACCCACTGACAGTGGGGAAAATGTGTTGAAAGTACAAGCTACTCTGGAGTTTTGGTAGAGCATAATTGTTAGGGGTTGTGCCAGCTCTGTTAAATCCATTTAAGAGTTCTGTAAATCTAATAAATAAATGGAAAATGTCATGACGGAGCCTTTTGACTGTTCAGAGCATTGTTGGCATGTCACTGCAGTCTTATAAATATCGAGAACAGTGACTCACAATAGAGCTTTGTGTTCACATTGTATCTGGAGCCCCTAGCTATCTTTGAGCCACAACATGGCATACTTATAATTTTATTGAATTTAGTTCTTGTTCTAAAAGGGGCCCCTTTTCTTTTGTAAAAACTACCCTGGTGTGTAGATACAAAGTCAATGAAAGACAACAGAGTCCTGTGGCACTTGATTTTCTCCCATGAAAGCTCATGCAATAAATAAATCTGTTAGTCTTTAAAAGTGCCACAGGACTCTGTTGTCTTTCTACAATAGACTAACATGGCTCCCCCTTTGGAAAGTCAATGAAGTAATCCTACAAAGTCAATGAAGTAATCCTACAGTTTTTGTTTATTTCTTTAAGGTGATCCGGGGGGTGGTATCAGCATTAATTTGGGAGGGATTGAGAATATGTCAACAGATACAATATCAGTGATTCCTCTTTTAAAATAGTCCATGCAACTTTCAAAGATTTACTTATTCTTTCTCAGTTTTACAACTTAATTTTCTCCTTAAAAAGTCAGCAAGCGCAACTAAGAAAAACATTATGCAAAAGTAAAAATGTCAAACCAATTGTAGAATCACTTGGCAAAACTTCTAGTGAATTCATAGTTCCTGTACAATGAACCTGTTTTCTTATTCAGCTCCTTTCTCGGGATGATGTTCCCTTCAACAGAGATGTGGAATGCTTCTGGGCAGCAGGATATGAAGGGCTCAGTCCTGGAGAAGCCATCTTCCCAGACTAACTGGAAGTCATTCTCCAATTTGTATAGATTTAGATGATTTAGCCAGAGTTATTTTACAATCTGAGGAGGCCCAATACTAACATTTTCTAATGAGGCACAGGAAATTACTTTTCCTCTTTGGAAACTTGTGCAAAAATAAACTAATTAATGTCCTTATCCTGTTCTGGCTTTATATTAAGGTGTCATCAATGCCCCTTACCAAATAATCCCATCCATACAAAGTGCAGTCTGCTGTGGGAAAGTTTAGTGGGTCATTAAAGCAGGGCCAAGTCTGAATTTGGCCCTCTGAGTCGGAGTCTAGCTACATTCCAGATAAGAGGTGTGATTGCCAACTTAGGTAGACATGCATGTGCCAGCTGTAACTGAGCTAACACCCAAAATATGGATGTACCCTTAGACCTGCCAAACTGTACCCCCTACCTCCCATTCAGTCAGATACATTGTACCGCGTGATGTAGTTTGGACTTCATTGATGCTCAAACTAAATGGGAGATGGGCAATGATGGAGACAGCACAGAGGCTCCTGATTAGGCAGCTGGAGAAGAGTAGAGTACCATTCAGGAAAGAGAACCATATTGTTATCCCAGAATGATGAAATTAAATAGTTAACTTGAGAATTCTGACGTACTGGATTTAATACGATGGAAAAGAACAAAATGTTAGTGAAGCATTCTTTTTAAATTTTGACTTTTGATGCATTTTGCTTTGCATTTCAGGTACCCAGATAAGCTGTTTTTCTCCCAGCTCATTCACCTGGCGCCAGGCTGCATATGTGGACTCCTACTGCTGGGCAGCTGTGCAGCAAAAGCAATTATCACAGAGCAGTTCAGGGAACATTCCACTGTGGCTTCATAAAGTATGTGCACACACATTTTCTTCTTGAAAACTGGGTCCAATGCACTAGCTTGTGTTTCCCCTTCCCTTTTCCTCCCCCCCCCCCCCCCCCCCCACTCCCCTCCCAACTTCTCCTGTTAACTCAAAGCTGTTTATTGTAGCACTTGGTAATTTATTTTTAGAGAGCATATTTTCTTTCCCTGTTATCCAAATATGGCATTATTGGGAAAAAAGTATTTGCTTTAAAAATCCTCCTGGCATGCCATACCAAGTAAATGTTGCCAATTATTTGATTTACAAGTAATGGCAATATTAAAGTGTTATCCTCTGAAACACGCTTAAGTCAGCATACTCTATGTATTTCTCCCCAATGCGAGTTCAGAGTCATGTCTGCGGATTTTAATGACCTCTGTTTGCTCATATTGCCCTGCACAGTCCACAACACTGTAAGAAAGTGAGTTGGATTCTGTTTCATCTCATGGGCATTAATTGAGAGACAGATTTTGCCACCTTTGCTCAATCAGAATAGTATCTTACTCTACCAGTGCTCCCACTGACTTCAGTAGGACTCTTCATGATATTGTGCAGAAGTCTGTGGGGTCCATTTAGGCTGAGTAAGGATGTCACAATCTAATACTCAATTCCAATTGGCAAACTAATAGCAGTAGGCTCTATTTTGTTTTCCTTTGAGTTGATGCACTTTTGTTACATGCTTTCTCTTTATTTAGTTCTATTCCTAACAATATGGCACTGATATTCTTTGGCATGGTGAACAGCTAAAGCCATTCACAGCTTTTAATCTTTGCCCAAAATAGCTGGTTTGGCAATAGGGGCTAACCCAAAAACTGACACATGGCTTTATCGCCGCCCCGTCTGTAGTGCTTTGATGCAACATTACCCAGGAGTCTAGCGGCACTTTTAAAGACTAACAAATGTATTTATCGCATGAGCTTTCATGGGAGAAAATCCCACTTCGTCGGGTGCTTTGGTAAGTTCCCTATTTGCAAAGCGTCTGATGAAGTGGGATTTTCTCTCACGAAAGCTCATGCGATAAATACATTTGTTAGTCTTTAAAAGTGCCACCAGACTCCTTGTTTGTTTTGCTGAACTAGACTAACACGGTTACCCCTCTGGAACTTAACCCAGGATTGTTTGTGATGTTTACCTTAAAAGTATCACTCTGAGCAGTCGGTGCAAGCTTCCTAAGCATTAGAAATTGTTGCCAAATCTGGGTGCCTAAGTTTAGGCGTTGTATCCATATTTATACACCTAAATTGGCCTGATTTTCAAGGGTGTAGAATACTTGCAGCTCAGATTGACTCTGAGTGCTCAGTACCTCTCGAAATTCAGCCACTTCTCATTAGGAGCTTATATGCAAATTTTGAAGCCTAACTCTTGGCACACAAATTTTGGCCCATCTTTCTGAACTGGGAAAAGAGTTACGCTTCCCCAATAACTATTAAATGAGCTGATTTATTCTGGACAGGATTCCTGAAGCGTTGCCTGGAGGTCAGTATTAATGAATGCCAGTCTATTTCTGACTTGTTATCCTTCATGCTTAAGCAGTTCCCAGGACAGGAGCCACATCATAATTGTCAACAGCAGCCTCCCAATTCCTATGGGGTGTTGCTAGGTGTTTGATTCCCATTTGTTGACTTCAGGGATAGCTGCTGCTTCCTGCATCTGTTACTTAGCTTGATCTATTGATTGCACTTTCTCATCAGAATAGGGATCCAGCTGTCTCCTGAAAAACCTCTGTGTGCCAAGAAGTAGTAAAAGTTCATCATCCTGCATCCTTTGTGTAGATAAAATAAAAAAGCAAACCATGTTTGTTAGCACAGTGATTCTAACGAGAGACAGGAGCCTTCCAAATTTATCATGAGTGCAAGGTAACAGAAGTCAACAGATATCGGAGATAAATTAAGTTCAAAATTTTTAAAACAGTGTTCAAGTTTGTGTTAGTGGCTTCATTTGCAAAGCATCACAAAGGCTGTTTAATATTCTGACTCACGTTCCACCTTGATGTAATGGCATGTAGGAGAACTCTGTTTAAAAGCAGTTAAGGAGGCACTATATTGAGTTGCTTTAGTTAAGGGTCTGGGGGTGAAGGAAATGCATTTCACCGTTGAAATGAATACACTTCCTTGCTGCTCCTTGTTTTCTGATTTATGTCAAAGAAGCACCATTAAGATTTGAGAGCTAGGATTGCATTTACTATTGTGCTATACTAGTTTAAATCATAATGGTATATGGAAGAAGTGGTAGTGGAAGAAGTACAGGGACTCTTCTGGGACCTGTTTTGAGATGGGTTAAGAAAACAGCAAGTAAATAAGAAACAGATGGATTGGAAAATGTCATATATATTGAAAATAGTTTGGAATTCATTTTAAGATCTAGGTCCAGGTGCATCTCCCAGCCAGATGGCTTTCCTTCAGGGTTCCATGGGTGAGCTGCAACTCACTCTTTCTCCCTCCCTGAAGCCAGTGGTAAAACTCCCATTAACGTCAACAGGAACAGGGCTGGGTTTACTGGATTTAATTTCCTGGCTTCTGGAAGTTTTTGTTAGCAGCTCATTTCTATTTGTGAAGGGGTTTTCCAGGCTTGGTCTTTCTCTTGTTTCATTTCTCTCACAAGGCAGAGGAATTCAGAGCCTGTGGCCAGTTGGCCGAAGACAGCTGTTGGCTTTTGATCCTTCTCTTCCCCTTCAGAAACAGCTTAGTTTCACTTTGCTTTAATTTTTGCTCATTTTGATTTTGGGTTTTTTTTCTGTCCCTGAGGATTTCTCATTACGTGACAGAGGATTTGCTTTTCTCAAAGCTTTCACCACTTTCAAAGGTGCAGTTTTTATATCTGTATACAGTTGTACCTTAAATCAGAGTTTATACACTAAATTAGTGCTGGACCAGCCTGATCGTTTGGGTCACATGGGTGCTGCTATTTGTCCAAAAGTCTGTGAGAATTGAACAAGTCAGAGCCAGCTTTTTCTGTACTGTATGTTGCTAAAATGGTTTCCGTCTTCCCATGTTATGGATCCTCCAGTGTTGGAATGTGCGCCTTAGCGCAGCCCAGACTTTATTAATCCTCTTATGGAGCCCTACACCTTTATAAAACACTTTTATTGGGTGCCCCACAACTAATCTTACCTCCATTTTTAAACTATTCAGTCCAAACATGAATTTATCACTCACCTTAAAGTTCTTAGGAGAAGTGTTCTTTGTAGTTTATTTATTAGCTCCTGAAGGAATTGATGATGGTATTATCTGCATGATAGAGAGATTACAGGCTTGGATTCAGGCTTGCCCTCTATCCAAGTTGGGGGAAGAACCTCAGAATATGGCCATAAGTATTTTCTAGAGATTCAATATATGTGATGGCCATGGTGTCAGAACCTACAGAGAAAGACCAAGCTGGCCACTGCACATGTCGAAAACAGGTATTTGAATATGCAAATTTAAAAACAACTTTGCCCTGAGCTCACATTTTGTGTGCACAGTTTAAGTGCATCAAATCATGATGATGATGAAACATTTTCCCTTCCAATAGTAACTCAGGAGGATGTTCAGCAGCACCTACTAAAGTTGGACATTTTAAAATCAGCAGGCCTGGGTAATCAGCATCTAAGACTTTTAAAAGAGCTGGCCAAGGTTCTTGCTAATCCATTAATGTGGATTTTTTCAATGACTCTTGGAACACTGAGGAAAGTTCCAGGACACTGGAAGAAAACTACTTTTGTGCCAGTATTTTAAAAAAGTAAACTAGATGACCCAGGTGATTATAGATCTCTCAGCTTGACATTGATTGTAGGCAGAATAATGGAATTGCTGATATTAGACTTGATTGATAAAGAAAGTAATGCAATTAATGCCAATAAACATGTATTTATGGAAAAGAGATCCTGTCAACCTAACTTGATATCTTTTTTGATGAGGTTACAAGTTTGGTTGGTAAAGATACTAGTGTGAATGTAACAGACTTAGACTTCTGTGAGGGATTTGAGTTGGTATCATAGGACCTTGAGGAGAAAAAAACTAATAGTATGAATGATACAAAACTAAGATGGTGCACATTAAATGGATTAAAAATTGTCTAACCTGCAGATCTCAATCTCTCTGGGCCAAATTTTCAGAAGTGAGCACTTTCATAGATTATAAGGCCAGAAGGGTTTAACTAACCCTTCTTCACTCCTTCCATTCTCCCTCCTCAAAGACCAGACCCCATGAATCTGTGACACATAAATATTTTCCATGTCCAAGTCTTTGGCCATGTCTACACTTACAAGCTAACAGCAGCACAGCTGTGTCACTGTAAGAGTGCTCGCGTAGCCACATTATGCCAACGGGAGAAAATCTCTCAGCAATATAATAAAACCAGATCAACTAGCGGCAGAGTATCTCCTACCGCCATGGTGCTGTGCACACAAGTTCTTATGCTGGCAAACCTTGGGTCTCTCAGGGTGTTTTTTTTTTTTTCTCACCTCCTCTGGGCTACAAAAGTTTTGCTGACATAAGAGCTAGTGTAGATGTGGCCTTAGGCTAGAATTATTGAAGCTGAGCTCCCAGTTTTCAAAAGAGCTCAGCCTGTTAGGTGAACCTTTGAGTTTCAGAGCTCTCATGTATTGTGATCTTGAGCAGGGCAGTCCCTAGTGGTGGGCAGAGCCCAGGGCCAATTGGCCTGTGGGGGACCCTGGCGTTTGGGGGGCTGCACTCCTGCCCCATCCCTGGGCTGGTGTGTGGCTGCTCCGCTCTGGGGGCAGGGCCAGAAATGCTGCCGAAGCACGGCACCCCTGCCTGCAGAAGGCAGTGTGGGGCCGGAGGGAGGCAGTGTGGGGCTTCAGCCCATTGCCACTCCCAGCAACCAGCACACCCCCCAGCTGCACCAGTCCTCCCCCCAGCAGTGCTGCGATGGCCCACACCCCTCCCTCCTCCCCCCAGCATGCCCCTGTGCCGTGCCAGCCCGCAGCCCCGTCCGCAGCCCTTTGAGCCCTGGCCAGGACCAGAGGGGAGGCAGGTGGCTGCAGCAGAGTTCCCACCTGCACGCCGGGATCAGGCGGCTGTGGCCCAGCTCCCAGCCAGCGGCCGGGCAGCAGGAGCCATTTTAAAAAGCCCTGTGGGCCACTTTTGGCCCGAGGGCCAGGGGTTGGGAACCCCTGCTCCAGATTATCCAAGTTGCATGCGGGGGGTGGGAGGCAGAGTTTATTTGAATGATCCAGGTTTGGATAATTGAGAAGGCAGGTGCCATTCAATCATTCAGTAGCAGCAGGTTGTCCTTCCCCATAGCCCGAGGCTTATCCTCCTGCTCTCTGTCCTGGCCAGGATCTCTGTTCAGCCTCACCAGAATCACTTTGCCTGGCAGGAATCTAATGTCACCAGCCTTGTGGCAGGCAAAGGAACCCTCTGCAGTTCCCGCTGTCACAGCCCCACTCATTCATCCCCATGACAGCAGGGTAAAGGAACCCCCTGTGCAGTTGCAGGACCTATTCAGCAGCAGGGTGGCCTCCTCCATGGCCAAGGACTCGTCCTCTTCCTCCTCCTTGCAGTCTTGGCTGGGAGTCTCTGCTCTATTACCCCAACTGCTGCATTATCCAAATTGCCTCCTCATCCCCGATATGAGGTACATGACATATACCTTCTCTGCAGCATGTCTCAATGCTGAGGGACAAGGAAGGGATTTGGATGAGGTGGAGGTTCAGATAAGAGGGTTTCAGATAAATAGAAACATACCATATTCATATTTAGTAGTTCATTGTCAACATTTACACCATTACAGCCTGCTATTGAAGGGGGCTCATCTTATGATCTTGGGAACTAAAGCACTCTGGGGCGAAACTGAATTTCATTTCAGGGATAGTAAATCTCTTCAATATATATGTCCTTGTAGCCAGGTCTTTAGCACCAAGAAGAAATAGGGCTAATCTAATGCAAACTATCCCAGAGACCTCTCCACTACTTGATTTAATGCTGCCACCTTGTGAGTTGGGAGACACTGAAATAAAGGCAAATCCACACACCAAGCACCAGTTGTTTGTTGATGTATTATGCCACATATCACCTTTTTTTTTTTTTGAGTGAGGACTTTTGCCTGTAGTTCTTCTGAAAAAAGTGCCAAGCCACTGTAAATAAGGTTATTTTAATATTGGTTAGATAAGCTGCATCATCTAATAAGCCTTTTCCATTCTGACCCATTTCATTCTACTATGAGGTCATCGTTTGCTTTTCTTCTCAGTTTGCGTATTCATCTTCGGCAGTTTTATGTCAAAATCAACTTCTGTTTACAAATTAACACCTGTAAAGAAAACCTGCTGAGGAGAAGAGATGAACAGAGAAAATTATAAACCAAATCATGAAGACATCATGGCATGCTAATAAATGAAGAGTGCTGCTTCCAAATAAAATAGACTCAACTTGATGATTCAAATGCTGCTTTTTTTTCCCCGTAGATAGACATGCAACAAACATCTACAAGGTTTCCCTTGTGTTTTCAATTAATAGTATTATTAGTAATTATTAATTAGCACAGCACCTAGGTGCTCTGGTCATAGTCCAGGACCACATTGTGCCACACACTGTATAAACACAGAACAAAAAGTCAGTCTGTGCCCCAAGGGGTTTACAATCTAGGTATAAGAGAAGAGACAACAGGTAAAGGAGGACAAAGAAATAGTGAAATGACATTGGTCAGGAAGATAAGCGTAGGGTCAACAAAACAATGACCTAGCCCTTGTCTGGATTTTTGTAGGTGTCATGGCGAAGTAGGACTTGAAGGAGGATAATGAGGTAGCTTTTGTAAATGTTTGTGGGTAGCGTGAGGAGGAACATGCGAGAAAGTAGTAAGGTTCTTGCTTGAAAATGTAATAAGTGGGATAGGGAGGGTGGCATCATTGGCCCAGCAGGGATGGGAGTCAACATCTCATTAGTGAATGAAAGATGTTAAATGGATGTAGTGGGAGAGTTTCCATGCTTTGGTGGAAAAGAGGTTAAAAGTCATGGGAAAGGAGCAGCCAATCAGAGCTGGAAGCTGTGGAGCCAATCGGGGCCCAAGATCCCTGAATATAAGAGAGTTGCAGCCCCAGCTCTGGGCAGTGGGCAGTCTTCCCCTGTCTTGCAGGGAAGAAGGAAATGTTGTCAGCCTGGCTGTGGGAGGCAGGACCAGGGATAGCTCCATGCAGACTGCCAGGGTTCTGCCGAAACCCAGTCTCTGATACAAGGGAGAGAGGTATCTGGGGGAGGCGAAGACATGGTGGCGCAGGGGACCTGTTGAACTGGAGTGGAAGGAAGAACTGGGCCGGAGGGCTGAAATCCAAACTAGAGACAGGCCACTGGCCGGGGGGAGCTGCTTGAGCAATTCCCCAGACAATCACCAGGAGGTGCCCATCCAGCAGGGTGCTTGAAAGGAACCATCTACAGTGGGGCATCAATTAATGGTGAAGAACCTTGAAATTGAGGGCAAGATGTTTGTATTTCATTTGATAGAGAAGAGGGAGGCAGTGGAGGAATGCAAAGAGAAGGGTCTGACATGGTCAAAGCAATGGGCTAGATAGGAGAATGATATTTACAGTGAATGGAAGTGAATGGTCCGATGTGGTCCGATACTGGATTTCATTAGAATATGCTTTGCATTACAAGTTAAAGACCTCATAATTTAGAAGTTCATGTGAGATGGAGAATTATGTTTGGTAGAATTAGACTGTATGCATCTAAAGGGATTTTTAGGTATTATTGCTACTTCATATATTATACATTTAATATGAATGTGCCTTGAAAATATATTGAGAGGGAGAAGGTGGTGAGATTGGGGGAGGGGATAAGAAGAGCTCTGTGAAACTCTAAATGAACTTGCCCCTTCCACGAACAAAAGTTGGTCCAATAAAAGATATTCCTCCTCTCCCACCAACCCCTCCCCCCCCCCCCCCCCACACACACACACTTGTTTCGCTTTCATCCTGGGATCAGCACAGCTACTGCAATACTACAGAATGGATTTTCATTCATTATTATGTTTAGTAGAATATATTTTCATTATTATATGGTTTGTTTACATTTGATCAGAGCATGCCTTGGGTAGGCTATACTGTCATAGATAGTGTTAAAAGCTTAGAGTGTTTGTGTTTTATAACCGTCATTCTATATCAAGCCCATAGCAAGATAAATACTATCAAGAGAGCAATATGGCAGAAAGTGGTGGCACCAGTGAGGTCTGAGGGCAATGCCCTCCTAAAACATCCAGCACTTTTATTCATTGCCAGCTCTTGAAACAAGGTGGGGGGAATGTTGCTGAGATATGTACCAATATACTGTCCTGGGTCTCTGCTTTGGGGCTTCTTATTTTGTATTAACCTCTGGCTAGAAATTGTTTAATGGGTTTGAAGGTTCAGCTCTGGAATGAGTGTTTGCTATCTTCGCCATCGCTGAGGGAGCCGCTTTCCCTCCCAGCCTCCTGGCTGCTCCTGGGGCTCTCTCTGCCACCCTACCCCACTGTTGAAAAGGTATGCCGATAGTTACCGCAGACAGTGGTAGTGGGGAGAGATACAGGCTACACTAGGTGATCGCAGGGTTTTTCAAAGTGGCCCCTGGCTCCCTCCCACTGGCTGCAGAAGGGAGCCGCTGCTTAGGGACCCAGGCAGAGCACTTTGCTGTTCGGCTATAAAACTAGGGCAGCCTCCTTCGTGCAGCCAAGGGGACAGATCAGCAACACCCTCCCCCTTCATTGCCGCAGGGAGAATGGCAAAGTGAGTTCATGGGTGCTCAACTTCCCTGGCTCCAGCAGAGAGCAAAGCTCTCTGCCTGGATCCGTAAGTGCTGGGGTCCCTCCTGGAGCTGGAGGGAGGGGAGAACTGATCTCCCGTCCCCCTGGTTGCAGAAGGGAGCCACTGTCTAGGGATCCATGTGGGATGCATGAGGTTTCCCTGCTGTAGCCAGGCAGACAGGAGATCAGCTGGAGGCTGCCTCCTTGCTGAACTTCTTACATCTGGCTGAAGTAGCGGGGCGGACAGGGCTGCTGGCAGAGAGACTGGTGTCCCGTTAGGATTGTACAAATACCATCTGTGGCCTTGAGCCAAAACAGTTGGGAACCACTGGGCTACAGTATCCTTTTCTTTCTGGTCCTCCTCCCTTATCAAAGCTCTAGAGACTGCCTTTGCTGATGTTCATAGCTTTCCCAAGCAACCCCTGAACGGAAATGCCACCCACCTGCCTCAACAGGTAGGGGATTTTGAGGTTGACTGAGAACCAGGGAGTTTTTCACTTTTCCTGCAACTCCTTCAAGCCACAATGGGTTAAGTGGGAAAATGCTTAGTACCTAACTGAGGTTCTTGGCTTAAGTTAATTAGTCATAATCTGCAGCCTGTTTCCAGTGCAGTTAAAAGATAAAATGAACAGTTCCCAGAGGTAAAAGACCTTGGGATAGGGTGAGACCTTGTTGCTCTTGTGGGCCGAGGTCCCCTCTCCTTTACACCTTCTATCTCCCTCCCAAAAGGCTGTGGGATGCTAGGACTCAGAAATGAGGCTTGTGGGGCGGGGAGTAGACAGAAGAAAGCCTTCCCCTGTGTTTCAGAATATATTGTAGGAGCAATGTAGCCCCACCACTGGATCCAATTAAATGCCTGGTAATAGAGAGTATGCGCGATGAGCAGGTAGTGCCTCTCCCCGGTGTTCCAAGTTTAATAAAAGTTGCAGCCAGCCACTTAATTCTGTGCACGTGACTGTCCTCATTTTCCACTGTGCCGGCATCAAATGATGTTCTTGTCAGTTTCACACTTGCCCACTCAGTTCTGAATGGCGGTGGGGAAAATGCTGTCTAGGTCGGATATTGTTAAGTTTACTCTGCTTCTGTTTAGCAAAGACCTGAGCAGCAGCAGAGGGGCTGAAAATCTGTCTGTCTGTACCCTCAGGGAGATGGCTCCACTTTAGTTCTTAATGGAAGCTTTTCTTTGCAACTATTGGACTATTTCCTTGTTTTGTTTCTTATTCTTTCTTTAAAAAAGAACAAAGCTTAAATTCTGCATAAATTTTTGGCTTCCCTCTCCTCACAATTCACCCAGAAAGTTTCCTACTCACCCGGGTTAATGTGAGAGTGGGTTTTTATAAAAAAGGGCCTTGCCTAAGAAAATGTTCTTACTTGACTTGTTTAGTTATGCATTCAATCTAATCTAACAGTCTTTTAATGCTATTTTTCCCTCCCAGTTTTTCCCATATATCCTTCTACTCGTTGCTATCCTCCTGTATCTACCATGCTTGTTCTGGCGCTTCACTGCAGCACCCCATCTTTGCTCAGATCTAAAATTTATTATGGAAGAGCTTGACAAGGCCTACAACAGGGCAATCAAAGCAGCTAATAGCTTTCGTAGTGGAGACGCCAGAGACACCTGTAGCCTTTCACCAGCTGTTAATGAAAATTTGACACAGAGGTAATGTACTGTAGTTTGGTATTTTTGCTCTTTATTTCTTCCATTCTTTAATAAGTATAATATGTTTCAAACTCTTCTAAATCGCAGACTGATAGTGTAAATTCATAGCAGACATTTTAAAGGTGAGCTGAAATGTGGTTTTTTTAGAACTATGATTAAAAATGTTAAGATCCCAAATTGATAACAAAATATGCGTGTGGAATTAGAATGTCCTAATAGCTACATTTTTTCAAACAAAATACTTGACTATCAGGCCAGGCTGTCTTCCCCCTGCTTTATAGCCCAGCTGCAGCTTAAGGTGGCTCTGTGTTTCCTTTGCTACCATGGATGTCTGTATTGCATAAAAAGTGCATTAGGAAGTGCAGGTGGCTGCATATCTTAGATATCAGTACAGGTTTTTTTCACATCTTTTGATGTGGAAAGTCACTACTGGCTCTCCTGCCACTCTGTTCTCAGAGCCAGCTCTGGAAAGACATCTTTTTTCTTTCTTTTTAAAATACGAGTTTCCCAGTCTCCCTCTGCTGAACTAGTTCCAAGGGGTAGTCGTGTTAGTCTAGGTCACGCAAACAAACAGGAAGTCCTGTGGCACTTTTAAAAACTAACAAATGTATTTATCACATGAGCTTTCGTGGGAGAAAATCCCACTTCATCAGATACTTTGAAGCGTCTGACGAAGTGAGATTTTCTCCCACGAAAGCTCATGCGATAAATACATTTGTTAGTTTTTAAAAGTGCCACAGGACTCCCTGTTTGTTTCTCTTGGTCTAGTTTCTGCACTGTTCTAACCCACCTCCGTTTCACTGGCTCCCTGGATAATGTAGCAATTTCTCTTCTCTTTCTTCAGAAGAAATAAAAATTACAATTAAGAATTTGAAAAATGTTTCTCTAATCCTGAGGAGCCCTGTATCTCTGAAGTTAAGTCCTGGCAGGTAAAATGCCATTCAGTTCACCTTAATGTAAGACATATTGCAGCTATCTGGGGTTTTTTTTGTTTTTTTTTTTCATAGGTTGGATTTGAGTATCAATGCTTGAGTTGCATTTAAAATTTTCTTGTGTAAGTTCTTTTAATATTTTACTTATTCTGTCTGAGGCTTGGGCATTTTTCCTGTTGACTCTCATACTTGTCTTGTGTAAAGAGTTACGTTCAGTGCTAATATATATATCGGAATTCTGGTATTTAAACTGCCTTTGGGTCTGTTTTACACAAGTGTTGAGTAACTCCTGATTTACAACAGTTTCAGTGAGCTAGAATCAGGCCTTTTGTTTGTGTGTGTCAGTGTTCAACTTATTCAATGATATGGCAAAGTGATTCCTGCAGTGATTGGTCTGTGTGTTTTTTCTTTTTTTTCCAGTTTGTGGGAGATATCTGAAAGCCACTTTAAATATCCCATTGTGGAGCAATACCTGAAGACAAAGAAAACCTCCAAAAACTTAATAATCAAATATGTTATTTGCCGTTTACTAACACTAGCAATTATCCTGTTTGCATGCCTCTATCTGGGCTATTATATCAGTCTCTCCTCCATGACTGATGAGTTTCTGTGTACCATCAAAACTGGAATCTTAAAGAATGACAGCACAGTTCCAGAACTAATTCAGTGTAAGCTTGTTGCTGTTGGTGTCTTCCAGCTACTCAGTTATATTAACTTAACTGTTTATCTTTTGGTGATGCCCGTAGTAATGTATGCTATGCTCGTCCCATTCAGGAGAAGCTCAGACATTCTTAAAGTGTACGAAATTCTGCCAACGTTTGATGTTCTGAAACTCAAGTCAAACTATGATGATTTAAGCCTCTACCTTCTCTTTCTTGAGGAAAACGTAAGTGAGCTTAAATCCTACAAGTGTCTCAAAGTGCTAGAGAATATTGCAGGCCCTGAGAAGTTTGACATAATGCATCTCTTGCTAAACCTTGGTGCGATTAAGACCGATACCGTAGATGGGAAGCCAGCAGCTGTGAAAGAGAAGCTTGAGGAGAAGAATTCAGGAGAACCAGAAAGGAGTACAACCGAGCTACAAGGTAAAGTCAAGCTGCTTGTGGTGTTTAAATGGGGTATCCATTAGTATAGGCCTGAATAAGAACAACATTGTTTTTGTATTTCAAAATTCTGTATCTAAGCAAATAGCAGCCTTAGACTATTGTGCGCAAAGACTAAAATGTACTGCAGACAGTTGACTAGCTTACACCTAACACTGCAGTCTGCTTATGTGATTCTTACAACTTCAACAGCGAAAGTCCTGTGGCACCTTAAAGATGCATCTGACAAAGTGGGTTGGAGCCCAAGAAGGCGTATGCCCAAAGAAGTTTGTTCGTCTTTAAGGTGCCACAGGACTTCCATTGTTTTTGCTATATACAGACTAACACGGCTACCCCTCTGGAACTTATAACTTCACTTAGATCACAGGTGCTAGTGTAGTACTTTCATTTGTTTGTCATAATGGACCAAATTTTCAAAAATAGATGCCTCAACTGTGCCTGCAAAATATATATGCAAAGCTGCAAAGTTTCCACTTACAGCTTAGGCGTTTGCTTTTGAGAAACGTCACTTCAAATGGACATGAGGTTTGTGCAATAATTTTGCTTGATCCATTTGAACTGATGGTAAGAAAAAACTAAGGCAGTTGTGTGCCTGTCTTACCTCTCCTGCATAGTTTGTAGGGAAGACCGTGACAGAGGGCTGGAGACTGAAGTGGGTTTCAGAGCTGTGTTAGCCCTTCCTGACATCCTTTTTCCTCAGCTGTAAGCTGGCAAGCAGTGTTAGTAGCAGCTCTCGGTTACTGAGCTATTGGCTACGGGTGGTGGATTTACAAGTGGCCTAAGAGGGGAGAGTACGTGGGGTGGGTTCTGAGTTATTACAGAGAATTGTTTCTTGGATAACTGGCTGTTGAGACTTGCCCACGTGCTCAGGGTTTACCTGATCGCCATATTTGGGGTCGGGAAGGAATTTTCCCCCAGGGCTGATTGGCCTGGGCTCTAGGGGGTTTTCACTTTCCTCTGTAGCACAGGCCATGCCTCACCTACCGGTGAATTCTCTGTATCTTAAAGTCCTTAAATCATGATTTAAGGAGGTAAATAACTCAGACATAGGTTAGTGGCCTATTGCTGGAATGGGTGGGTGAGGTCTTGAGGCCTGCATTTTGCAGGAGGTCAGACTAGATGATCGTACTGGTCCCTTGACCTTAAAGTCTATTAGTCCTTTGGGCAGCATCACCATACAATATGTTTACATTTGGAGGTAGAGCCAAGATAAGAGCCAGGATTTTGTTTTAAGGAACAGCATGAATGGCTACTAACCCTCCTCCACTTCTCCTGTCTCTCTGCCCAACCACCCTTGTGCTGGGGCGGAGGATGCCCCACAGAGTAATGCACTGTAACAAAGGCTTCATCTTGATTTAAAACTTACAGCCGCGTGGCTGTGGTGACCAGGGATATGAAAAAGCCATATTCCTGACCAGCAAACCTATGCTGATAGAACCCCCACTGTAATGTAGCTACTGTCATTTGGGGTGTTCCTGTAGCAGCAAAACGCCTCCATCTGTCACCCTACAATGCGTCGACACTCAGGGGCTACACAGGCATAGCTGTGCTGCCTCAAGCCCTGTACTGTGCACAAAGGTCATGGGAACATTAATCCAGAGTTGTTTTAACATATTTTAATTCCCAATTGTATATGTTCCAAATGAGGAATCCTGTGGCATCTTGAAGACTAACAAGTTTATTTGAGCATCAGCTTTCGTGGGCTAGTAGTGGGTTCTAGCCCACAAAAAGCTTCTGCTCAAATAAATTTGTTAGTCTTTAAAGTACCACCGGACTCCTCATTTGCTTTGACTTGATTCTATTCCATGAAAACATTCAGGAGGATTTTGGTCATGTTCCAAAGTGGAATGATAACGAATGTTGAAACTGAAAAGTCGTCATGAAATGGATGTGTGGTTCTCCAGCCAGTTCTCATTTTCCTAGGTTTTGTATGAAGGTTGATTACAATGGTTTTGTGTGTCTTTTGATCTGCATTAGACCTGCCTCTAGTGATAATAGCATGATTTATTAAATGATTTTAAAGCCGTGGTGCAGATTCCAGCTTCCTTACACAAGAACAGGAAAGGCTCCAAGAAAATCTCCTCTTTCCCGCTTTGGCACACTCAGAGGAAGAGGAACAGCCAAAATCATAGCAGTACTGAACACTCCAAAAGTGGGGTGTGGCTCCAGACTTCTGTGCACCAGCTTCAGGTTCTATGCTAGACCTGGGTTCTTCACTTCCAAAAGGGAGCTGTGAGCTGCCTCTCATGCTCAGTTTAACTGCTGCTCCATTTATAGGCAGTGCCCTAGGGATGGTGCCCTTTGCACACATCCCTGTAGAAAGCCACATACTAGCCCAGCTATAGTACAGAGTAAAGGTGAAAATACATTGGAGGTTTCTGTTTTTTAAATCTCCACTGCCCGTATTTAGTTGTAAGGAAGGCAGGAATGTTGGCTTGTGACGAAATGGTGAGATGGGATTTCATTTTAAGGAGCATTTACTTTTGTTTAGTTTTAACAGATCAGCTCCCACAAGGCAATGCAAGTGCAAGCAGTGAAGATAAGACGGTTCGTCAAAGACTTATAGATTCTTCATGCTGATTACTCCTGCATGCTCCACTTTTGATGGTTACAGTACAGGATGATTTCCTTCTCTCCCCATCTCCAATGCAAACTACGCCGAACAAAGAACACTGCCCATGGTGGATGGACTAGATATGGGGTCCTAGCGGTTAATCAGCAAGGGTAAACCAATTTGCAGACTGTTTGCATACAGTAATTTCATATCACAAAAGGCACCATGTAGAGTTTGAATATTCATAAAACCACTTATGTGTGAATAATGGAAAATGCATTAAGTAAATAGCAGCAGAATGGATTACCTGCAGCAGCAACCGGTAGGAGTATTCATGAAACACTGAACTGGACAGATACCGGAGAAAGGGGGACAGATTCCATGCTGCGATGCCATGCTATCGGTTTGTGTGTGACAGAGTGCAGGAAATGCCAGACTTTTACTTGCCACCGAGAGTCCAATTCTTACTCAATGTACGTTCAGCCAAAATATCTCATTCATGGCAGTCAGTGTCGAAAGAGATGACCGTGTTAGATCTGGGTTTAGAACTCAAGTGTTCTCGGCTCCCTAGCCTGGAATGTCAGAGAGAGTTTTTCTGAGTATGGACTGGAAGATTTTGATCTCTAATTCTATCTCTTAACTGATTGGGTTATAATTCCCGACCCTGATGAACAATGAATTCTAAAGAGTAGGTGCTGAACAGCAATGATTAACCCCTACTAGAAGGGTTTCCATAATTAGACTGTCTAGGCTGAGGTAAAGAAGCTGCCTTTTATATCCATTATGTTTAACACTTATTGGGTATCAAATACAGCAGGCCTTGACAAATGTGTCACACATCAAGGCACTAGCCCCAAAACTAGGGTGCCTAGATGTACAGCATGTTAAAGGGGCCAACTGCCGCTGAAATACCATCGCCACTTTTGTCAGTGATACAGGGTGAAGAGGCCTCCCACGCCTTCCACTGCAGTCACTTGCAACTGTGGTGGTCCGGGGTGCAGAAGCCCCGTCACTGCTGAAAAAACCATGCACTGCTTGCTCTTTTTTAACGCCGAGCGCATTCTGCCCCTGTAATACTGCAGCACAGCTCGGCGCCAGGGTACAATTCCAAGGTGCCATGGCGACCTGGCACCCGGGTGTTGTCAAGCCCTGAAATACAGCATAGAACGCACATCTTCCACAACATGCCTTGTAAGAAAAGGATGTACAGCATTCTCAGTTGTTAGGTTTCAGAGAGGTAGCTGTGTTAGTCTGTTTTCCGCAAACGATGAGGAGTCTTGTGGCACCTGACAGACTAACAAAAAATTTTGGAGTGGCGTAAGCTTTCAAGGGCCGGACCCCACTTCGGCAGATTTATGAAGTGGAAAAGTCAGTTTGTCCAGGGAGACAGGAGTGCCCTCCTACTGGTTTTTGAATGTTACCTTTCTTGATGTCTGATTTGGGTCCATTTATTCTTTTGTGTAGAAAATTTCCCTGGACACTCAATAACAGACTTGAAAGTTGCCATTCTTCAGCAAAAAAACTTCAAAACCAGACTTCAGCTTGAAACTGCAGGGCTGGAACTCGTATGCAAACTTGACACAATCAGACTAGGTCTGAATAGAGAGTGGGAATGGCTAGCTCACAACAAAAAGAATGTTCCTTCTTTTGGCAATTCACACCTTCTTATCGACTGTTTTGAATGGGCCTCTTCCACCCTGATTTAACTGACCTTGTTAGCGCTTGCCCATCTCATAAATTGTAATTCACCCTTGCACCTAACAAACTGAAGTTCCCACTTCATGTATCTGATGAAGTGGGTTACAGCCCATGAAAGCTTATTTCCCCTTCCCCCCTAAATTTTGTTAGTATCGAAGGTGCTTCGGGACTCCTCGTCATCCATTGCATTACAGTAGCAACTAGTGGCCTCAAATCAGTGCCCAGTGGACTAGGCTGGATACAGAAGATGACATTGTCTGCCTCAGAGTTTGCAATCTGAATTAAAGATCAGAACAACAGGCCATTGAAACAAACTGAAACAAAAGGGGACAATGACATAGTGATAAATATTTGGACATATTTTGAGGCAAAGGCAGTGATCCAACAGGAAATGTGGATGTCAGAAGGGTACCGCCCTAACTTGTTCAAATGGGTTTGTTTTGGTTTTTTTAATTGGGTGTGTGGCTGGGGTGGGGGAAGTGATTCATTTAGTTTTGTAATAGTGTTCCAAACGAGAGTTGGTGTCTGCATTCTGGCATTTCTTTCAAAAGCAAATCAAGGCTAATTACAATGGAACTCTTGAATATAGTGGGAAGGGATTTTCTTTTTAATTACCCGAATGGTAATGCATATCTCTCACGGCTTTTATACAGTCACGGGTTTTAACATAGGGTCCATCATAAGACCTACCTTTTAACTGATTAGTGTCAGCTGTGACTGTTGTCCAAAAATACAGTTTAAAAACACGTTAACCGAAGATTAATAACAATGCCTAGCAAAAGCTAAATAAGTCTAACATTTGCTTTCCCATTTAGCTTATTCACTGGGTTCCTTTTAACATATGTATTATTAACGTTGCAAAAAGAGTTGTTGATAGTGTGAATGGGAAAACCAGTAATCAATGTTAAGTCTTTCACTCAAAACAACCTAGGTACTGCATAGTACAATAAGAACCTCATGGGTATTTTATACCTTATGGCCAAGATAAGTCTGAGTGTAATAAAACACACTACCTCTTTCCTAAAGATACAATGTCTACAGTACAAATACTTTGTTCCATCAAAAGTGAGGAAAAAAAGTGTTTTCAGTTTAAATGTAATATTAGGGTGTGAACCACCAGAATGGTACATCGTATTGCATGATAGCTGCAAAGCAGACTTGGAACACTGTCACAGGCAGGGTCTTATTTTTAAAAAAGGCTATTTATAAAATATTTTTATCCAAAAACATTTCTGTTTAACTTTGAAATCAGTACTGTTCCTTGTTTGTTCTTAAATTGGAGTTAATTGAGCTATCTGAGATTTTTCTAAATGGCCATGTGATCTTCTTTAAACAGCCCCTTTATTTGTAGAACAAGGTGCACAAAACACCCATTTGTAAAAACATTTAAAGCTATTAATTGTCTATATGCGTATTCCACTGATTATGTGCACCCAGTTCAGAGTCCTTTAGCCAGCAGAAAGATGTAAATGCATTCATTCTTCAGTCCTCAGGCTCCACTTAAAGACTGAAGCACACAATCCATCATTCAGTCCTTCTCACCAGCAGCCTTAGAGACAGAACCTGTCTGAGAGGTGGCCAGCCCCTCTCATTATTTATAGCTCAGAGTGTTTATAGTGTTAGTGTTTTATGGGCGACTGTTACAGCCTTTTTAGTTATTAGAATCTTACTTGTTGCCTGTATGGCATCATCCAGTTCTCCCGGATTAAAATGTTGTGCCTGTCTGGAGAATCACACAGTCCCAGGAGATGTGCACTTTGAGACCTTCAGCTGTTGGACTAGGAAGAACAGGGAAGCCTGCTTTCAGGTCTTCCTGTAACTGAGCAAATGATGCATGCTTCCAAACGAGGCTCATTAGATACCCCTCACCCCTTTGCACATGGACCTTCAGAGCCTCAGATCGTGAGTATAGGCTCATTGAGTAGAACTACAACATCATCTTCAGACAACAAGGAGCCAGAAGTCCCCGAGGGAGATCTTCTACTGTGGTTTCTTCTAAGGAAAGCTTCATCATCTGAGACTCCACAGCCTAGAATGGTTCCTGCCAAAGGTCAGTCCTGAGCAGTGTGTGACCAGTATTGAAATGCCCAGCACCAAAATTCAGGACTTTGGGAAAAAGTTTGGCCTGAAACCCCAGCTCTGTGTACCTCAGTGACTGTGGCACTGATTCTGTTGGCACCAGAATTGGGCTGAACAGGGCATTGATCAGTAGCAGTAGCGCTCTGAGAAAACGTGGTTCTGGCTGACCTGTCCATGAAACCTCTCATGGCACTGTTCAGATTCTTAGCATCAATGGCTCTACAGATACATGCAGAACCACCATCTTCCCCTACTGGCAACTTTCAGTGCTTAATTCAGCACCGACTCTATCCATCCAGTCTTCCCATTCCCAGAAGCACTCATTTTGATGGGATGGTCAAAAACAATGTTCCACTGCCATCAACTCAGAGATCAAAGCCTCCTTTTTGAAAATCAATTAATTCACTTGAGGCATGCTTGGTCCCTTACCCTGACTGACCAGTGGTCATGGACACAATACATTACTACATGGTCCAGTTTTCTGTGGTGCCTGTACTCAACCCTCCTTGCGTATACGCTTGCAGGGACCCTTCTCCTGAGAATCTAATATGCCAAGGGGCTCTCATGTCCTTGAGAGCAATGTAAGACGCCCCGCTATACCAGAGATCCCAAAATTGAGAGGCGTGTTCCCTGAGGTTGTGGGAGAATGTTGAGCAGAGTAGGACCTGAGACAGCCCCCATGGCAGGTGGACGGGAGCACTGCTGTGCCCTGAGTTATGCTTTGTCCCCACTACCAGCTGTTGTTCTAGCCCTGGCCCTACCCACCAGCCCCAACTGCTGACCACGGTTCCTGACTTGGCCCCAGACCTGCTCCTAGCCTTTGCTACCAGGACCCCATTCCTTCTCCATCAGCTGCTGTTTCCTGCTCCGCCCCTGGCCACCACAGCCCCACTCTGCCCCCAGCCACCTCACCCGTCCCAGCTGCTGTGGCTCTGCTGCAAGTGTCATCCCACTCCCATCCTAAGCCTCTGGTTTTGGCCCCCAGCCACTGATCCTGACTCGCCACTATGACCCCATTCCCAGCTGTGGCACCCAGCTCCATCCATGGCCCCACTCCTTGCTCCAGCTGTGAGGAGCTGGGGTCATGACCTAAAAAGTTTGAGGCCACTATTGTACACTAAAGGAGAAAAGGCTTTTACAGAAATTATTTTCTCATTTTGAAGGGGAAAAAAAGGATGGCAACTCATCCTGCACTGGAAAGACTTCAACACTTTCACTCACAAGTTAAAATTTCCTATGGTCAGTTTGGCGATGATAATTCTGACTCTGGGGTCAGAAGGTTGGTTTGCATGTCTTGATCTTCAAGATATGTATTTCCATGTGGCCATCATTCCATCCTACAGGAACTATCTGAGATACACAGTGAGCCAAGACCACTACCCATATCAAGTGCTGCCCTTTAGATGCTCCACAGCAGCAAAGATCTTTAATAAAGTGCTCTCAGTAGTGCATCTTCTCAGGTGTGCCACTAGTGTTAGTGTATGCCCACACTTGGGTGATTGTCTCGTACTTCTATCTGAAGCCATCTGTATCACTCTTGACTTTTTAAGAAGTTCAGTCTGAGAATCAACATGCAGAAAATCAACTTTAACCTCAGTTCAGAGGATTGAATTCATAGATGTAACTCCACCAAGGCCTTTTTTCTCGGGACAGATGATAAACACTGTCCACCTTAACTCTTCAACTAGAAAGAAACCCAAACACCAATGTTAGACCATGCCTCTTTCTTCTGGGTCATATGGCCTCTTGCACACTTGTGACTCCACGTGCCAGACTTCTCCACTGCAGTTTAAAGTGGGTCCATATACCCTCCATAAACCAGTTGGACATGCTCTTCATACCATCATGGTCAGATCCTTCCTGAACTGGAAGAAACTCTCATTGGTCTCCTTCGGACCTGCCAACAAGGACTGTTTTCACAGACATATTCTTAGAGGCATGTGGCGTCCATACAGATAAGTTAATGACACAAGACTGGTAAGCCACAAGAGAGAAAAGCATGTCCAGAGCACACTAGCAGACTTTTTCAGATGTGCTGTCCCACAGCTGAGGGCAAATCCTACACCCAAACCTACTGTCCAGTTACTGCACCATATGCTCTTTACAAAGCCCTGTGATTTGATAAACCAACCAGCTTCTGTGTTTGTTGCTAAAATAAATACTCAGGTGCTCTTAACGCACACGCATACACACACACCGACAACCTTATCTCAGACTGAATCTAGTCTGAATCATTCCTTAAACTACAAGTATATTTTCCATTCACTGGTGATTTTTATACAATACAAATATTTTGTTAGTTTCTTAACATTAAAACTAGATGGAAATGGTGGAATTATCAACAATAATGCAGAAAAGGCAGAAGTGTTCAATATGTATTTCTGTTCTGTATTTGGGGAAAAAACAGATGATACAGTTTTACAGGAGACAACACTGTTTTCATTCCTGCAGTGCCTGGAGAATCTTGAATAGAAGTCAGTAAAGTTAGACATTCTTAAATCAGCACGTCCAGATAATTTGTTTTTCGATAAGTCTTGGAGAACTGGTGAAGTTTCATAAGACTGGAAAAAAGTGAATGTTGTACTATCTTTTTAAAAAGGTAAATGGGATGACCTGCGTACTTACAGACCTGTCAGGAGCAGTTAATACGGGATTCAATTAATAGTTAGCTAAATGAGAGTATATAATTAATGCAAATCAACAAGTTTATGGAAAACAGATCCTGTCAAACATGATAACGGCTTTTTTAGGAGATTACATGTTTGGTTGATAAAGATAATGGTGTTGACATGATAGACTTCTGTAAGGCAGAACACACAACATTCTGATTAAAAAGCTAGAGCAATACAAAATTCACACGGTACACATTAAATGGATTAAAAACTTGCTAGTTAATAGATCTCAAAATATAACTAAGTGGGGAATCATCATCAAGTAGGTCTGTTTCCAGTGGGATCCCAAAGGGATCAGTCCTTGGCACCATGCTATTTAACATTTTTATCAAGAATCCAGAATAAACATAATATCATCACTGATAAAGTTTGCAACAGTTGTTAAGTGATAGATAATGAAAAGAAGAGGTAACAGACTCAGAGCTATCTGGGTCACTTTTTAACTGGGCACAAGCAACCAATATGCATTTTAATACAACTAAATGTAATATACATCTAGGAACTGAGAAAGTACACATTATTTAGAGGATCCTTACTGCTTATCCTGGAAAGCAGTGACTAAAAAATAAATTATATTAGAAAATATGTCTTGTAGTGATTTAAGCGTCTTGAGTCTATTTAACGTAACAGAGGTCAATTGTTGACTTGCCTATAGTGTATAAGTACCTACATGGGAAACAAATATTTAAGAATGGGCTCTTCAATCCAGCAGAGAAATATAGAACTCAACCCAATAGCTGGAAGCTGAAGATAGACAAATTCACAGAGGAAATAGGATGTAAAAATTTAACAATGAAAGTAAATAGCCATTGGAACAATTTCCCAGTGTCCATCACCGACAATTTTTAAATCAAGATTGGATATTTCCTTAAAAACTAGGCTTTGGGAATTATTTTGGGAAAGTTTTGTGGCCTGTGGTCTATAGGAGGTCAAAGCAGAGGATCACAATCTATGAATAGTGTCTTTAATTGAAACCTGTCAAATGTTAAAATTGTGTCTTGCGTATTTAGTTTGAAAGTAATGAAATGTAAAGATCTTGTAATGCATTAGCATTGGATGGAGTAGTTAGTGGGATTTTTATTCCTTAAAACTTGAAACTCATGGAAGTCAAGTATTTTTGTGGTGTATTACTGTGTGTCTATTTCTTTCTCATCAATATTAGAGCAGTGTCATAAAATAGTCCTTGTGAAAAAATGATTGGAGAGATGCTTGTGGATGTTTGAACAGTATAATGCATTGGCTGTTTAAAGGGACTCCCAGGGTGATTTAAACATAATATTGAAGACTTTGAATAGCTTCAGGATCTATGTGGGGGAATGTTCCAGGGGACAGTCACTCTGCAGGCTTATCCCAGCATGCTTCATTATCCCAGAAAACGCAATGCTGGATGCGCAGTTTAAAATATCAAACATTTGTTATAATTTTTGTTCATCCTGACTGTCTGTTGCAAATTTCGTATACCTTTTAAAAGTGTAATATTTTATGGAAAATATCATTGATAAGTTGATTTAAAGAAAAGAAACACACAAAAACAAAATCACTCAACACAGTTTAAAAAAAAAAAAAGTCCATGCATTTGCCATTTAATTGTACAGTATTTTTGTTCTGTTATTTTAAGGTGAGTTGTGCTAGCTGCCTAACTAAAAAAGGTAGCATTGTCTGGTAAGTTAGAATAGTACACTTTGCACGTAAGAGATTTGAATCAAACATTCTGACTTGGATCAGACATGAAAGTGAATTCGATGGTTTATATTTTCCCCTTTAAAATTAATACAAGATACTGTACAGTTGCTAGTCTTTGTTTCAGAGAGGTCTAGCAGTGAGATAACAGGTGCTGAGGGTCAGAATTGATGCACACTGTAGACTTGAAGGAATACATGTGGTTTCTGGGCCTGATTCTCTATTCACTTACTTGGTATGACACCAATGTACTTCCATCAACTTCAGATGAGATACCACTGATTACATTGGTTTAAGGAACTAGCTCTGCTCCACGCACTATGCCTTGTTGAACCGTTTAGGAGCATTCAGTTTACCTTCCTTGTTTTAAAGCGTAAGAAAATATACCCTCCTGCACACAAATAAAAATGGTAAAAGTCCCAAAATACATAACTATTTGAAAATGTCCCTCTAAAAACAACAAATTCACTAATCACACACTGATATTTTGATTCCAAAGGGGTAGCCGTGTTAGTCTATTGTAGAAAGACAAAAGAGTCTTGTGGCACTTTAGTTTTATTTTTTCAAATGATTTCTAAATTAAGAACCTAGATCTGTTCATCCATTTCCTTACATCCATTGCCAAACAATGTACGAACTGGGAGTTTGTTGAATGTCTATATATTTCGACCACGTTGGCTGTCATTAAAATATCACTAGAACATAGAAGCTGGAAATTAACTGTTAACGCTTGGGTTGATAAAGCAGTGTTGTATACTGCACTCTTCCACTGACAGTCCAAATTAAAATTTGCTGTCTGAAAAAAGGAAATTGTTTGGTCTTTGTTATTTTAATTACATGAACATCGTTGTTTTTATGTGATTTATTTTCATGGCAGGTTGGGCATGGGTGAAGGCGTTGTATAATTGCAGTGAACGGAGAGATTACCTGATGCTGACAGTTACAATAATGTAATAAGACTTACTTGATTGTAATCTTGAAAGACATTTCCCCACAGTACATCAGAGACACAAGCTGCTTGGGTTAGCTGAGCTCTGCTGAAATAATCAGTCTTGTTACAGTCATGGGCAGCAATCTTATTTTCAGTCCTTTGGATGAAAATTGTGGAAAGCCCTTCTGGAAAACCAAAAATACCACAAAAAATATGGCAATCTGTGTCTGTCTGTCTGTGTAATATATATATATGGATGGAAAGGTCCAATTGTCCTTTCTCCATAAAATTTCAGTCTTGGCAGCATCACCAGATAGTAAGTTCACTACATAAGCACTCACATGAAAAATCAGAAATCTGGAAACATCTGTTGGCATGTGGACAGATTTTGGCTTACCATAGATTGAAGATTGTGGAAGAGGACTGGAGCAAGGTTCACAGTACTACAGGGAACTTGAAAGTTTTATTTACATGATCTCTCCTGCTTGACCAACCTGTGTAAGTTCTTCAGCATGAAACTTGCACACACTCCATTGGCCTTGAGCAGAGGGGCTGTGTGACCGGGGCTTCCTGGGATACCTTCCTGGACGTGCAAAAATCAGGGCAAGCTGCAAAACCGGGAGCCAAACTCCCCACAGACTGATGGGTGGTACTTAAACCAGTCTCCCTATCAGTCACGAACAGGCTTCTGGTTCCCCACACGGAGTACCAAGAAATCTGCCCAAAATAGAAACAGCTCCCTTTATTGCACTCCAGCTCCTCTGGCTCCCACCTAGCCGCACAGTCCCTTAAAGATATAGGTTCTCCTGACCCCAAAGGGCCAGCCACAGCACACAGAACAATATAGGTTTGGATCTTACCCAAAATACCACACTGGTAGCCAATCCTTTAGCAACTACAACTAAAGGTTTAATATAAGAAGAAAAGAAGCAAAATATGAGAGATGTTAAAGGGTCAAAGCGAATCCCATACATACAAATGATTTAAAGTTCATGAAAAGCAGTTTGCAGGCTTGTTCCTCTGGAGTTTGCAGGCTTGTTCCTCTGGTAAACACCCAGCATCAGGGTGGGCCTCAATCCTTTGTTCAGTCTCAGAGGAATAGTTCCAGGGATGGGTGTTGGCTGTAGACTGAGGACTTGAGAGCCAGATGGAGTTGGGGCTGCTGCCTTTTATCACCTCTGGCCTTCTCCATGCTGTGTGCAGTTCTCTCCAATCAAACTGGAGTTGAGTCACATGTTCAAGTCCTAGTGGCTCAACAGGTTTTCTTCTTCGGCCCACTATACTGGGGAGCTTCCTTAATGGGCCATTAAAGAGATAATGGCCCGGTAGACATTCAGTCTGTCGAGTTTCCCTAGGCTCACACCAATTAAAATATAACAATCATATTCCTAATTTCTAATATGAATACAAATCCTACACATAAACTATATAATCATTCCCCATAAATTATTACCTTTCTATTGACACCAAACATGGCATAATTCCCATGGATTATAACAATTATAAAATATTAATACAAAATAATATCATAAATGGTTCCCTAAATCTGGACAGCGTCACAGGCTGATCCTGGACAGGATGCTCAGTTACTCAGCCACAACACCAAGGCCACCTCTAGATCGATGGAACCATTAGCCAAGGCTCTGATCCAACTCTCATTCCAATACTTAGTCTTTCTACTAGTATGTCTTATCAAACACTAGGAGATGCATACCAGAGAAACTCTTCTAAATAAAAATATAAGCTTGTGCACTGTGCATAAAGAATATGTTCCCCCCATTAAACTGCTGCTGCTATGGAAACTGTAAATTCTAACAATATTAGAGAAGATCTAGTGGCAGTTTGAGCTTGTACAGAGAGTCGGCCATCAGCAATTCAATTTTCTTTATATGGCTAGTCTTGACAGGATTGTCTCTTTCTGAATTAGGATTGAATTCTTGTTTTTAACCTGTGGACCTAAACATACAATAGCTATGACATGTATGAGACCATATGTAAATAGTTGGAACTAATCTACCCTAAGGGTTTGTCTACACTTGAAATGCTACAGGGGCATAGCTGCAGATGTAATGCTTTAGTGTAGATATTGCATATGCTCTATCAGCATAGATAATCTACCTCCTTGGCAGATGGTACCTAGGCTGATGGAAGAATTCTTCCTATATAGCTTTAATTATTTCAAAAATTATGGTGTGCAGGAAGGGAGACCAGATTTCGCAAGGTTCTAGGGACATGCCCAATATGTAGAGATTTTCTTATATAGGTGTCTATTACTTACCACCCGTTTTTACTCTTGCTATCTGGTTGCCCTATTTGCAGGACGTCAAACTTGGGGGCTTGTCTTCACGTACAGCGATGCAGCTGTAGTGCATTAGGGAAGATATTACCATACCAACAGGAGAGCTTCACCCATCAGCATAGTTAAGCCACCTCCCTGCTGTCGTGTCGTTTTAGTGCTGTCTACACAGGGAGTTAGATCAATATAATTATGTCACTGAAGGGTGTGGGTTGTCTCACCCCTGAGCAACACAGTTCGATCGCTAGCCGTCTGCAGTATAGGTGCCCCCATAGATGATTAAAAGTGTCCCTTTGGGCCTTAAGATCTATGAATGCATTAAAAACTTGGGGGGGGGATCAAGATTTGTGTGTGTGTGAGGAATCCATCCACTGTCTAAGACTATGTCTACAGACAACAGAGTTCTGTGGCACTTTTAAAGACTAACAGATTTATTTATCGCATGAGCGTTGGTGGGAGAAAATCCCACTTCATCTAACTAACACGGCTACCCCTTTGGAATATGTCTACAGAGTCTGTGCTGGCATAGTCCCGTACCATAGATGCAGCATACTCCAACAGAAGGGGTAAGGAACATTACCTCCATGAATGAGATTAGCTCTGTTGATAGACGCACTCTCAGCATAGGTGCTGTTGTTTCCCACCCACATCCCTGACCCGCGTAGTGTTGCTGGTATAAATTTTAAGCATGGATGAAATCTGAGGCTAGATTTACATTGGTATAACTACATCATTCATGGGATGTGAAAATTCACACCCCTGAGCCATGCAGTTGTACTGAATAGGCCCCAGGTTGGACAGCACTTTGCAAATAGGAGGGCAGTGCTCTTTGCCATAGCTTCCTCCTCTCATGGAGATGGATTAACTACACCAACAGGCGAAGCTCACTGAAGTGCTGCTGCAGCTTTTGAAATGTAGTCCTGCCCTAAATGTGTCACGATGTGAATTCTCACCAGGATTCTGGATGTTTTTTCTTAGGCGAAGCCTGTGCTGGTGACATCAAATTTGCTGCCGTCAGTTTGAAGTTTCTGGTTTGAGTGAGCGGTCAGGCAAGATCTGTTCAATCGATCTGGAGTTTGGCTTAGTAACTCCACCCCAGTAAGAAGAACAGTGCTGAGTCAAAGCCATTTCTGTTCAACTCAGTTCAGGGGAACCAAGGAGATAAGTGGGTGTTAAAATCAAAGGGGGATATGCAAGTTATTTTACATAGCTTGTGTATCTCCCTTTGATAGCCGCTGAATTCTACGGCCAGAGTTCTGGCCTATGGCACAGAACAAAAGATTTGTCTCAAGGGAGAGTATCAGACTATGTATTTCTCAGGATGCCTTCCCTCCCATGTAGACTAGCCTGTAGCCAACCTGACTCATTTTCTCCTCTTTTTATTACAATAAATTCAGGATAAAAAATTGCAGCAAAGCCTTTCTGTATAATTTGCAACCTCCTGGTATCCCATCTACTAACAATATATGCACGGAATATTACTTAGAGCTGTGTCTATAGAAACCAGAAATCACCAAAATGAGAGTGAAATTAGAGTCCTGAGAACACTAGCTGTTTGAATAAGGCAGTTAACATGAGAAATTCAAAGTAAGGGCAATCAACTGAAAGCAGACACACAGGAAAATGAAAATGTCAATTTAAAAAGGACATATAATGAAACCAGGCTCCCCCAGTTCTGTGAAGAGGCTTCAGCACTCCTGGGCATCAAAATTCGCCTTCATACATTCCACAGGATGAGCATGGAGAACCTCTACAAAAGGATTCTCACAAAAGATTTCACATCCCTCCTGCCCGACCCGTGGAGCTTCTTCCAATGGGTTTTAGTACAAGGGGGAGGGAAAGGAGACCAGAAAGTCACAGCAAGTGGCAATAGCACAAAAATATGGATGGTTGAAACTTTATGTGGTTGGGTTCTTGGTTTGTTCTGTTCAGATCCTCCTCGAATCACATTTGGACTGATCCATCTTTAATGTGGGTGGCTGAACTCTCACTAAAGTTAATGGGAGTTTTGCCTGAGTAAGGACCTCCCAATTTGAGCCTTTACCATTAATAATCCATATTAAGTGCCATTGGTGTGCTTGACCCTGAGCAAGCCAGGTTGCCAAGAACTGATATTCAGTGATGTGCATGCTGCTATTACACCCTGCGTAGGGCTTGGACCACAATCATTACATGCTTGGCATCATTGGCTTTTCTGCCCCGTTCCTGGATGTGTGGCACTCACAGTTCCTGGGCATGTGCACAAAAAGTTCTCGCACCTTTCTACCAACCCAGTCTCCTGAAACAACCCAGCTCCCTGACCGCACATCCCCTTTGCAAGCACAATTCCCTGCTATCACTTCCTGAGGCTGAAGTCGACCTAAACTACTCTGCATCCACACTAGGCTTTCCTTAAGTTGACTTAAACAGTTGACTTAAGGAAAAGTTAAGTTGACTTAATAACACCTCATTTTAGGGCAACTTAACGCTTAGGGCGACCTTATTAGGTTGACTTAAGCCAGTGTGTATGGGGATTAGCGCCTAAATTCACCTTATTAAGTTGACTTAATTTATTAAGTCGACTTAACTTTTCTAGTGTAGACATAGCCCAAGGGCTATTCCAAGCCCACCATTGAACCCATTACTTAGCTTGTAAAGCGCTTTGAAGATGGAAAAGGCTGAGTGTGGCTAAGTGCTTTTAACATGCATTCTGATATTTTAATGTTCTTCGGTAACTCAAATTCAGCTTTTACAGGTAAAACTAAACTGGCAAGTGACTAATCCTTAATGAAAGCAAGTTTTTTCCCGCATTTGAAAATGCTCATGATCATTAAAGTACTGTTATTTCAAATGCTGCTCTTGAAGGGTGCAGGCTGACATTTTCTGCCAGGTTTTAATTGGGCTATAAGCTATTCAAAAATATCATCTGTCCCCAGACATTCTCTCATTGTCATCTTTTTCGGTAATTTTCATCACTAGTAGGAAAAATACAATTTGCTTTTCAACTGGAATCTCGTCATTATTTTCATGTCAGTAGCACATTGAGACTCTAGCGGAGAATAGAGTCCCCGGTGTGTGCGCGCCACACGTTGTAAGCAGTAGTCCCAAAGAGCTAAATAAAGAAGGGAGGAAAGGAAGCATTATCCCCCCTGCTTTACACATGAGAAATCAAGGCACACAGCCCCTGCTCCATAAAGGGAATTAGGCACTACAACACTGAACAATTGCAAAACCTATCTATCAGGTACCTAGCAAATCACAGGGCCAACACAGAGCTCCCCAAAGCCTGCATTAGGCACCTAGGCTCCCCTATACAGTGAAGGGGGTGATCCAGGGACCTTAGAATGTGATCCATGAAGTCAGCATTCTAGCTGGGGAGCTGCCTGAGTTAGCCAATGGGAGGTGCTGATGACAGCGGTTTATCCTAAGCTCCATCCCCCTTACGGCACTGAAGTCTGGGCTGCAGGGAGGTGCCTATATTTGCTTGTAATCCACAACCAGGAACCATTGCCTGGAGTCCACAGAACTGCTGCTGAATCCTGTGGGTGCCTAAAAGCAGGGCTTCACTGATGACAGCAAATTTGCCACCATCAGTTCAAAATTCCTGATCAATTGCTTAGATCTATATAGACACACTCAGCCAATCAGGAAGTTCGATCCCAGACCACCACCCTGGCAACTGGGTAGCACTGAGTCAAAGGCAGGCCCCTTCCTTCGACTCAACATGGTGGACAAGTCAGGAGTTACACATTTGAACTAGGGTATGCAAGTTATTTTAAGTAACTTGTGTATCTTAGTTCGACTGCGCTGAAAAGCAGCATCTTGCGAGAATAAGTTAGGCACTGCCTTGCTCCACAAAAAGTAGCTGGAGGATGAAGAAGCTGTATCCACCTTGTAACTTTTAGTGCACTGATTGGTACAATCATCTGGGATATGGCGGACATAAGTTCATTTTCCCCCTTGGCTTGAGAGGGAGGCAAGAATTTGAACAGCAAAGGACTCTGTAGTCCAGTGTTTAGGGCAGCCACTGAAAAGGTGGAAGAGACAGGATACAGTCTTTTTGCTTTAGCCACACTTTCATTATTTGTCCACAGAGGAACAACTTCAGCAGAAGAGATGGAGAGAACTAGACTATCCCACAGCTCCTGAGAAGTGGAAGACTCCTGCTCAAATCCTTTCTTCTGCTCTGGCAGAGAGTGGGGAATTGAACCTGGTCTCTCAAATTCCAGTTTAGTGCTTTAACCACTGAGCTACATATTCTAACTTGGGAAGCATGCCATCCTCTGGTTGGAATTTGAGTGGAACCTGAACCGGAAAGTGGCTTATGAGCACACCATCCAGATCAGGACCCTCCATGTGACACAGGCAAGCAAATGCCTCTCTTATTCTAGTGCATGGGGCTGGGGCCTTAGGTATCCAGGGAACTTTTTCTCTGAAAACTTAGGTGCCGAGTGAGCATAGGCACCTGCCAAGTTTAGAAGAAGCTCTGTAGAGAACAGTAGTCCTAAAATTGGGATTTGGGTATCTAATCCTGAGATTTAAGCATCTGAATAATTTTGTAATTCAGAGCCACAGGGATTATGGAATTTACCCAATGTCACAGAGAATTTATGGCAAAGCTATGAACTGAAGCCAGGTTTCTTATGTTCAAGTAAAGTATCTTAATAACAGTGATGCTATTCATAACACCCAAGAGCCTTAGGCTGTGCCTTCACCAGGCCTTACATACTCTAGGATGAATTTCATCAGGCTCTGATAACTTGAACACATCTAATTTATCGCAATATTCTTTAACCTGTTCTTTCCCTGATTTGGCTTCCATTCCTTCTCCCTTGTTGTTAATATTAATTGTATTAGATGTTAGGTAAACAAACAGGTTGTCCCAGAGGTGAATGTTAGTCTTGCCTGCTTGTTCCTCTCACAATCTCGAGTGAGCAAGGAGGGGGAGGGGGGGCATTACAACTCTTTTATCCAAAACAGTATGGAAATGCATACATGATTGACAACGTTCTATGGACCCTTATATGTTTACATTAACACCTATAAAATGAATCTCGATGATTATTTAATGCATATAATTATATCCGCCCCTGTTTACTGTTTACAGGTTTAGTCAATGGTGCACAAGCATTTAACTTTACAACATGTTACTTTTGTTACAGCAATGCCTATAATATTAATGACCAAGCATTTAGCAAAGGAGAGGAGGGGTGAGAAAGTTGATAAGTATGTTCTTTCCAAGGTCCTTAATGCATGAAAGAAAGAATGGCTTCTTTCAGTTACATTTCTCGCTCAAACTATGGAAAAGGGAGAGGGGAAAGGGAAGATAATGTATTTCACTAAATTCCAATTGAAAAAAGCAAAGCCTTTGTGCTCTCCCATGACCCAATTACCTTAACAACTGAGGCTCAGGCAGAGGACTAATGTCCAGCTCTATCTTTACTCTCCAACAAATTGTGTTGTCTATCTGGTCACCATACATTTTTTAGTAAAGATAGATGCAAAATAGACAGCAAACATCTCAGGCTTCTTATTGTCATCAGTTATTAGCACTCCTTCCCCACTAAGTAGAGAACCAACACTTTCCTTTGTATTTCTCTTGCTCTAATGTACTTAAAGAACCTCCTCTTTTTGCTTTCTATGTGTCTTGATAGGTGTAACTCATTTGGTGCCTAAGCCCTTCCAATTTTTCCCTACATGTTTGTGCTATTCTATTGTACTCTTCCTTAATCATTTATCCACATTTCCACTTTTTTGTAAGCTTTCTTTTTCATTTCAAGTTATTAAAGAGCTCCTGACAGAACCATACCAGCCTCTTACTATTCTTCCTATCTTTCCTTTGCATCAGAATAGTTTACATTTGTGCCTGTAATACTGTCTCCTTGAGACACCACCAGCTCTCCTGAACACTTGGTTCCCTTAATCCCACCTCCCACATTTTCTCTCTTACAAGTTCTTGAAATTTGTTAAAGTCTGCTTTTTAGAAGTCCGTTGTCCTTATTCTGTTGCTCTCACTCCTTCCTTTCCTTTGAATCATCAATCCATCATCTCATGATCACTTTCACCAAAAGTTCCTTTCACCTCTTCAGATTCACTACTAATTCTTCACTGTTGGTAAAAATGACATTTAAAATCACTGGCCCCCTAGTTATATTTGACTTTCTGAACCAAAATGTTGTATAGCAAAAACAACGAGAGTCCTGTGGCACCTTATAGACTAACAGTGCTGTCCCGTGGGGGGAGCGGGGCCCAGGGCCAATTGGCCAAAGCGGTGGCCCCGCCCCCCCATGCTGGAGGGGAGTGTGGCGCCCGCTCTGCCCCCCAGGGAGCCGGCCACCTGAGGGGGGAAGGGAGGCGGTGCCTGCTCTGGTCCCGGCCCCCGCCCCGGCAGGAGCTGGCTCCGGCCAGGAGACCGAGGCCGCCTGTGTGAGGTGGAGCCAGAGCCGTAGCCGGCTGTGGAGGAGGGAGCTGACCATGTGGGGCAGGCCGGCCCAGAGGCTGGGCCCCATGTGCTCTGCCCCTGGGCCTGCCTGCTCCACCATGGGGGTGGGGAGGGCCAGCCCAGGGCCAGGCATAGCCCTCCCACCCCACTGCCTTCAGCTGGGTGCCAAAGGCAGTGGGGCGACCGTGGGAGATGGGGCTGCGGCATGCACGCAAGCCCCGCACTGCCCCGTTGGGAGCGGGACAGCGCGGGGCCCACATACCCGCAGGGTCCGGGGTGATTGCCCCATTCGCCGGGGCGCCCCCCCCCCCCCCGCCGCGCGGGGGGCGGGGGGGGTTTTCTTGGGCAATATGCTTGGGGGGGATATAACCCACTTCATCTGATGCACATCTGATGAAGTGGGTTATAGCCCACGAAAGCTTATGCCCAAAGAAATCTGTTAGTCTATAAGGTGCCACAGGACTCTCGTTGTTTTTGCTGTACACAGACTAACACAGCTACTCCTCTGGAAATTTCTGCCATGCAAGGCACTGAATTTAGCCATATGAAATGGAAATCCACAAACCTCTTGAAGAAACTTGCACAGATACAGACAAACATCATATTCCTCTCCAAATGCAAACAAATGGACATCATACCAAATGGACTGAAAGTTAAAAATCCATTATGATCCACATACTACACAGACTATGGTGAGAGTTTGTGTCACACACTCTCAAAAAACCTACGGAACCAACTGATCAGCATCCTGTATATCAAACAGGAGAAGATCAAGAAAGATCTCTCAACATTGGAAAACCTCATGGAAGGTCAAACTTCCACGTGGCTGATCTTTACAATAACAAGACAGGCCACCTACAACACACACTTTGGTTCTCTACAGAGGAAAAAGGACATTAAAAGCTGCATCTGATGAAGTGGGTTATAGCCCACGAAAGCTTATGCCCCAAGAAATCTGTTAGTCTATAAGGTGCCACAGGACTCTCGTTGTTTTTGCTGTGCACAGACTAACATGGCTATTCCTCTGGAAATGTCTAAAATGTTGTCTCTGATTTATTGCAAGAACTTACTGGAAGTTTTGTGTTTTGCTGTCTTACTTCCCCAAGAGATGTCTGAGTGGTTAAAGTCATTACTGCCAGGACCCGTGTACTGGGTATTTCTGTTATTTGTACTAGAAATATCTCATCTACCTCCACTTCCTTATTTGATGGTCTACAGAAGACCCCCTACCATGATGACATCACCCCTTATTTTATCTTTATTCACAGACTTTCAACTAGTCTGCCTCTAACCTCCCTCTAGGCCTCAGAACAAGTGTATAGACTGTATTTTTTAAGTATAATGCAACACTACCTGATTTTCCATTCTGCCTGTCCTTCCTGAACATGCTGTCCATCTCTATAGCAATAATTCAGTCATAAGATTTATCCCACCAAGATTCTGCAGTGCCAATAAAGTCACAATTTAGCTTATATACAAATACTCCGGTTCACCCTGTTTATTCCCCATAGTTCTTGCATTAGGGTATAGACATCTAAGAGGTTGAAATTCATTGATTTCCTTCTTGTCATACCTAAAACCCCATTGTAATTTTCTATTCCCCCACTAGAATCTAGCAGTTGCCTCTGGAGTGATAGGACTGTAACCAGGAATATAAACCCATGTTGTACAACAGTGGTTTTCAAAGTAGAGGTCGGGGCCCAGTACTGGGTCGCAGATCCTCAGGTACTGGGTTACAGTATCCCTTTATGCCACTGCAGCAAGACTGAAATACATTGCTCAAAGATCCAAAGGGGTAGCCGTGTTAGTCTATTGTAGAAAGACAACAGAGTCCTGTGGCACTTTTAAAGACTAACAGATTTATTTATCGCATGAGCTTTCGTGGGAGAAAATCCCACTTCGTCAGACGCTTTGAAGATAGGAAAGTTACAGAGTGGGAGGAAATTAAATGCCGTTACAGAACTTTCCTATCTTCAAAGCATCTGACCAAGTGGGATTTTCTCCCACGAA
>ML685867.1:93477-120461 GCA_007922175.1 Pelusios castaneus
TCTGACGAAGTGGGATTTTCTCCCACGAAAGCTCATGCGATAAATAAATCTGTTAGTCTTTAAAAGTGCCACAGGACTCTGTTGTCTATCTTTTTAAAGGCATTGGTGATGGAATATTCCATAAGCTATTAGAAACGCTTTGAAAAGTACTTTTTCAAAAATTTCTACCTAAAACAAGCCAGTTCAGCTCAACAATCACCATTTAGTTGTCCTTCACTGATCAGGTAATTTGAAGATCAGATAATTTGAAATTCAAGCTGAAAATCCAGGCTGACAGAGTATGGGCTGTGACTTTTGAGTGTTTTTGCCTATGTAGATTTAAAATGGTTGAGGACATTCTTGGGGAAGGAAGGAAAAAGAACCCTTTGGGTTAAAGTAAAGTAGGATTTTCTCCCATGAAAGCTCATGAGATAAATAAATTCGTTAATCTTTAAAAGTGCCACAGGACTCCTTATTTGTTTTGCTGAACTAGACTGACATGGCTATCTCTCTGGAACTTGTCAACTTAGAGGCAGTAGACTTGGGTTCTGATTTTTAGTTCTACCACAGGTTTCCTTTGAGACTCTTGGCAAATTACTTAGCGCTATATTTTTCCAGAGCGACTGCTAATTTTCTATAGCTGAAATTTTAGATGTCAAATTTTAGACATATGGGTGTCAAGTTGGGCACCCAAAATTAACGGGTGCTTTCAAAACTTTAGTTTAGGCACTAACCTCATTGTGACCTACTTTCCTATGTCACAGCCTCAAATTAATTTTTGTAAAGCATTTAAAGATCACTGGTTGGGAGACGTCACAGAAATGCCATGTGTGATGCTGTCTGGATTATGGGGATAATTTATGATCATATTTAATATTAATATTTCAAAATTGCAAATGATCCATATGCCATGTGGGTACCAACAGAAAGGTTATAATTTGCTGAGTAAGCATGATGATTTTGTTTATGTGTATGTGTCATATCTGTATTAGAAGTCATGAATATATTTGATATATCTGGATTTCAACTTTTGTTTCTGGGAGACACCCCAGACAGGACGGCTACAGCAATTGTCTCCTTACTGGCCCATTAAAGAAACTCATAGGTACAATGGGCCCAGGGGGAGACCTGATGCGTCACCAGGAGTTGCTCATCTGATTCTGAACTCCATTTTGATTTCTGTAAAATTCCACAAACAGCATGGAAAAGACCAGAGAACACAAAAAGATAACAGCACCACCTCCATTTTGTTTTTAGCCTATACAACCTTCAGCCAGCACCTACCTCTGGATCTATTCATTTACAACTGAGGCTCTAAAACAAAGGACTGAGACCTGGCCAAGGCATACCAGACAAACTACAGAAGCCTGCAAACTCCAAATTCTACCAAGGACTTGATTTACATGGATTTTTAAATCATGTATGTAAATGATTTGCTTTCATTCTTTAACAATATTCTCATAGGTGATGTCTACACTAGAATAAGTTAGGTCGACTTTGTTAAGTGACTTAAAGTCGACCTTATTAAGTCGATTTAACAAAGTGGACTAAGTTGACTTTGCTTTAAGTCAACTTAGTGCACTTTGTTAAGTCAACCTAACCACCCTTAAGTCAACTTAATAAAGTCGACTTAAGGGTTACTCCATGTCCACACCGTCTTAAGTCGACTTAAGGAGTCGACTGGAGGGTTAAGTTGACTTAATGAGTGGTAGTTATAAAGTTTTCATTAAGTCAACTTAAGGAATTTCTTAAGTCGACTTAATGAAAGCCTAGTGTGGACGTGGCTTAATTTAAGTCGACTTAAGCCTCCTTAAGTTGACTTACATTGCTAGTGTAGACATAGCCATAGTTGTTTCTTTCTTTGTGTAATAAGCCTTAATTACTGAAGGACTGACTGACAGAGTAGTATTTTTGATCTGGTAAAGTGGCTGATCCTTTTGGGGTCAGGAGAACTCTTGGTAAACAGCATGGACTTTTAAGTAACTTCTCTCTTTACTAGATCCAATGGCAGTTTGGGAACCAGTGGATGAAATGCAGTGAAGGGGGCAGTTTATATTTTTATTGTGGCTTCTTGATGTCCAGTGTGGGGAATCAGAAGCATTGTTTGTGGCTGGCTGGGAAGTCTGATTTCAGTATCACCCACCAGTACTGGGAGAATCTGCTCTCCTTTTGCAGCCTGCCGTGATCGTGGCATTTTCAGGTAGCTACCCCAGACAGGCAGGGTCACAAAGAGATATGGGAGCTCACTTTTTAAAAGTGGCTTCTAATTTTGGGGTGCCTTTTTGGGGGGCACCCCACTTTGGACATGTAGGCTCAGACCCACAAAAGTATTTAGGTTAGTAACTTCCATGGAAAACAATGGAAGTAAGGAGTTTAAATACATCGTGGAGATGGGAGCAAGATAGATACCATTGTCGAGTTGGCCCTTAGAGTCTTGTTTTTGGGGGTGTTAATCTCCTGAAACCCCTCCCAACCCCCACGTTTAAAAATCTGGGATTATTAAAATTTGATGTACAATAGGCTACTGCTTGACAAAATTTGGTTATTTAGCTGCATTTCTCATCCCTTTTGCCCACGCCCTTTCTTTCTTTGAGATGCATGCATGCTGATCTTCCCCCTGTTCTTTTCATCTCTTCCTTACTCCACCGTAATCTCACTTCCCTTCCTTCCAGTTGTCTCATTCAAAATTTGGGGCCCCCCACACCTCAGGGCACTTTTTTCTGGATTATGCAGTGCAAGTTTGGTACTAAATGAAATGAGATAGGGTGGCTATTTTACAATGCATAGTCCGAGTGCTGTTTACTTACAGGATTTTGTGACGTTTGGGGCACCAAAGTGAATACCCTATTCGTGATGCCATGAGTGAAATCCCCGGCACTATGGAAGTTAGTAGTTTTGTCACTGGCTTCACTGGAGCCAGGATTTCATCACCCTATGTCTCCTTTTTTGTAAATGCCATTTGCTATATAGGCCTGCTTCTGCAGGCATTGAGTGGTGCTGAGTCTGCTCATCATCTACCAATGAATGGCCAAGGCTAGGATGATAACAGAAGGAGAAGGAAAACCAGGTCATTGAGCAGTCTTTCCAGAAGTTTGAAGAGAGTTCCCTGAAAATCTGCAGGGTTGGGGGGTCGGAGTTATTGGGATTGGAAAGGTCACAGAGTGTGAGATGTCTGGGAAAGATTGCATGGCAAGGGGAGAGAGCCAGGGGGCTGTGGGGATGATTTAGCATATGAATAGTGTGAAACTGAAGTGTTTCTGATCTCTGGGTTCCAAAACAAAATTAATTATAGCAGCAGGAGATTTGTGGCTCTTTGTTCATACACATGCACTTTCCTAGAATTTTTTTGTTCCCCTCTGGCATCTCTTGATTAAACAAGAACACTGGAGAAGATAACATAAATTACCATGAAATCATGGTTTAACATCTACATAATGAATAAAGGGTGCTGTATTTTCCCCGCAGGCTTAAAGAATAAAACCTGTAAGACAGGCTTCATCTGAATTCATACATAGGAAAATGATCATACAGGTTTCAAAAAAACAATTCAGGACACCTTAAAAGACAAGAACTTCAATATTAAGATCAGAGTGCCTTAGTTCTTGGAATAGGGTCTGAATTGCATGTTCCTTCTAAAAAGTGTAATTTTAGTTTAGATCATTTTAATCATCGCTCTTTTAGTACCATACTACATAAGGTGCACATCAGCAGACTACAAATGAGCTTTGGACCAAGATTTCAAAGATGCAGATAGATGCTTTTGGTACCTGTGACAGGCTGCTCCCCAAATCCAGTCTGGTGTGCTGCTATGACCACTTGAACCCCGCTCCTGAACCCCAATTCACCCCGCTCTGCTGGGTGACCACTCACTCCTGAGTCAGTCCACACCAGCCACCAGCATGTAATTGGTCCCAGGCAGTGGGTGTAAATCCACTAGCCACACAGGCGTTGGTCCCCAAGCGAGCACACCCAGTCCCAGGCTATGTACACACGATCAGATTAAAGCGCAACACGGCAATCGCGCTATAAAAAACATGTGACCTTTGTTGCGGGATAGTGTGTACACACGTCGCTCCTTGCAACACAACAGAATTCCTTGCATTATCATGGTTGAGCGCAATGACTTCTGGGCACCTATCCCATCGTCCCATTTTTCTTGAATCAGCGCTTGGAATCATGGGATGAAGGAAAGGAACGCAAAGCGCCATGGGTAAACTCTCAGTTTTCCATGGTGCCTTGTGTTCCCCTTGCGTCTTCCTCGTTGCCAATAGCAACTCGTGCCTATTTTCAACAGTGCAGTGACGCACCGCACCACTTGCAAGCAATCACAACAGCAACAGCATGGATCCTGCTCTGATCTCCACTGTCGCCTTCAGCATTCTGAATACATCTCATCTGGTTGCTCAGTACGCAATGAGCTCCGAGTCAGACGAGGACACTGAGGAGCAGGGGCTGATCGATGCCATGCAGAGCAACAGCACCGCATTGCTCAGCTCCTTCTCCGATCATCTGCACACGGTGCAACACCGTTTCTGGTCGCGAGAGATGAGCACCGAGTGGTGGGATCGCATTGTTATGCAGCTGTGGGATGACGAGCAGTGGGTACAGAGCTTTCGAATGCAGAAAGCAACCTTTCTGGAACTGTGTTCAGAGTTGGCCCCTGCCCTGCAACGGAAAGACACCAACATGAGGTCAGCCCTAACCGTGGAGAAGCGTGTAGCGATTGCTGTCTGGAAGATGGCGACTCCTGACTGCTACTGGTCGGTTGCAAACCAGTTTGGAGTCGGGAGGTCCACTGTCGGATTAGCCCTTTCACAAGTCTGCCAAGCCATCAATCGTGTTCTGCTACGGAGGATGGTGATGTTGGGCAATGTTCGTGAGATTGTGGACGGCTTTGCTGCCATGGGATTCCCGAACTGCGGGGGAGCCATAGACGGCACACACATCCCTATTTTGGCTCCAGACCATCTTGCGACCGAGTATATCAACAGGAAGGGCTACTTCTCCATGGTGCTGCAAGCACTCGTGCATCACAAGGGGCGTTTTACGGACATCAATGCTGGGTGGTCGGGAAAGGTGCATGATGCCCGCATTTTCAGGAACACTGGTCTGTACCGGAAGCTGCAAGGGGGTACCTTTTTCCCTGATCAAAAAATTACAGTGGGGGATGTGGAGATGCCCATAGTCATCCTCGGAGACCCAGCATACGCACTGATGCCATGGCTCATGAAGCCGTACACCAGTAACCTAGATCGCAGCAAGGAGCAGTTCAATTACAGATTGAGCCACTGCAGAATGACTGTGGAGTGTGCCTTCGGCCGTTTGAAAGGGCGCTGGTGATGTTTGTATGGGAGGCTGGACTTGGCGGAGGACCACATCCCTGCTGTGATTGCATCGTGTTGTGTCCTCCATAACATTTGTGAAAGTAGGGGAGAAAAGTTTTCCCCGGTGTGGGCTACGGAGGCACAGCGCCTCGAGGAAGCATACGAACAGCCAGCCACTAGCAGTGGCCCAAGGAGAAGCTGCTCGCATAAGGGAGGCACTCAGGGAGTATTTCAATTATGCCCTCCCCTAGTTAACTTCCAGGACGCATCAGGTGCACCTTATGAGATTTTCAATGTACAAATAAACCCACTCTTCAAATTATTTGTTACTCTTTTTATTCAAACCTAAAAGGTGGGGGGGGGGGTTTGGGGGGGGGGTTTGCCGCCGGTTTCTAAAAAGTAGCTGGGGGGGGGGGACTGGATGTTGGAGTGTACCGGGGGGAAGGATGGCCTTCAAAGAAATGCTTTGAGGGACTACGGGGAGTGGGAGGCAGACATGGCTGACCTGTCTGGAGTGGAGCCCGTACATTAATCGCCTGGGACTGCAAAGCAATCATGCTCTTGAACAGTTCTGTTTGCTCCTTCATGATGCTTATCAGTTCGTCCCTGTGTTTCTGCTTCCTCTGTTGGGATTTTTCTCTCCAGGCTCGATTCTCCCTTGCGGATCCCTGTGTTGCTTTCAGCAGCTCCTGAAAGATATCCTCCCTGTTTCTTCGAGCACGTCGCCAAATGTTTCTCATTCGGTTAGCTGGGGTAGACACCAGCCTTGTGAAGGTCGAATCTAATAAAAAAATAACAATAAAGAAATTGTTAACACATAGCATAGATAACAAATGTAACCTTCCAGTAGTACATTCCACTGGAAGGTACAGGGCAGTCAACATCCTATGCTTCGCTGAAGCAGACAAGGTACGTCTTAATAGATGGCTTACTGGGAGCTAACATTCAGCACTGGGCACACAGATGGAACCCAATATCTCTCTCCTCAGAGTCCCCCTGCCAGCTAGAATACATATCCTACATGCTACCGGTTGCAAGCCAGGACCGTATGCTGCTGCACTGTGTGCTGCCATGGTTCCCAGGGCTGTGCTTTGCAGCTGGCGAGGCAGAGTATCTGTCTTTGGGAGCGTAGACACAAACGCTCTCCCATCTAACCTGAGTATTAGGCTCTGGAGGTACATCGAGGAAACCTTTACTGACCTAAATGCAGATGATTATTTTACAATCACTGCTTGTGTTGGTGCACTTCTAATGAATGCAGAGTAAGGAGCGTGCACAGTGGGGACCAGCAAGCACCCCCACCCCGGACAATGATATTTTAAAAGGAGCCATAGCTGCATGAAGGAGAAACTTACCGGAACCCCCCTCTGCCGCGTCAGAGAACGCGCTGCAATTCAAGCCTTGGGTGGACGTCTCAGCGGGGGTGCAGAAGAGCTCCTGGCTACATGCTGTTGCGCTTTCCTCCATGTCATCCTCCATCTCCTCCTCCTCGTCCTCGACAACGTCCTCATCCTGCTCGGGTCTGGCATTCACTGGATGAGGGGGGGCCGATGTGTCCACGGGACTCTTGGCAGTGGTTGTGGGGTCCCCACTGAGGATGGCTTCGATCTCCTTATAGTACCTGCATTTAGCAGGCGCTGATCCCGAACGGTGGTTTGCCTCCTTCGCTCGGTGATAGGTTATTCTTAGCTCCTTCACCTTTGATCTGCACTGCACAGTGTCTCTATCATGCCTTCTGTCTGACATGGCCTGAGAAATTATGCTAAATGTATCATAATTTCACCTGCTGCCACGTAGCTGCGCCTGCACAGCGGACTCTCCCCAGATGCTGATCAGGTACAGCACCTCTGCCGTGCTCCAAAGGGGTGCGCATCTTCCACGACGGGCTGCCATTGCTACTGAAGATCGGACCTGCACTCCACTCCACGAGGAAGAGAACAGGAAGTGAAACAGACGAGAAATTTGAAAATCCCGGGAATCAGATCAGGGCGGGGACAGTTTCATCACGGCCACAGAGTGCGTGGGGGGAAGACCAGAAAGAACGACTTTAGAATGCTGGGACACTTCCGGAGGCCCATCATTGCGCAGTAAGCGTACACACAAGCGCAAAGGCGCAACAGCTGTTCCACGTTAGCTGTTACCACCCTCGTCGAGGTGGTTTTTGTATTGCGCTACAAGGCAGTTAACTCGCAACAGCCCTATTGCACGTGTGTACGTCGTTGTTGGTATCGCGCGGTAATGATTTTTAATGCACGATAAACTGATCGTGTGTACAAGGCCCCAGACACTACACCGGGAGCCACTGCCCTACAGGGATTGGGACCCACTCCCAATCACCTTAGTCTCAAGTCCATCCACTTAACAAAGAAGTGGATTGTGCCCAGCCTTCCACATCCACACCCTCTAAAGACCACGCAGCTTTAGGTGAAACAACTGATAGTTTATTGATCAGAGTCTGATTTCAAGTGAGAACATGGCCAATCAAGGCCGAATCATACTATAAATGAGTCAGGAGTGACCACTATCAAATAAAAAGTATAAACCGCATGCTACTCTAACATCTCTACCCAAACTGACCTCAAAGTCCAAGATTCTGAGCATGGTGTTCGGCTGTTTGATGTTTTACAGCCATTCTCTGTCTGTTCTCAGGCAGGGCCCCGATCTTGCTTGAAGTTAGTTGCAAGATGGTGTCTTCTCCGGCCGAAAGCCTGCAGCTTCTCCTCCCTCACAGTCTCTGTGTCTTTGTTTTAACAAACTGCTGACAGCCCCTCCCCTCACTGTCCTGTTGTGTGATTCTCTTCACTTCTACCTGAGCCAGGGAGGGCATTAGCACCCCCTTTGACATGTAAATCTCCAGCCACTGTGCTAGAGAGAGTCCTGAGAGTCTGAACCCTGTAACAAGCTTCACATCTGTACATACATGTTGCTGTAGGAAACATGGCCCCATGGCAGCCACGTGGAACACATTCTGAGCTTTCACAAAGGAACCTGGTATAGCGTAATTGGCATCAAATAACACAATTACACTGCAAAACTGAACAGAAAGATTATACAGGTCGCACCCGAGGGCTGCATGGATGTGCATCCCGTCACAGTACCTATCTGCAACTTTACGCTCCAAAATATCTATGAAGATCTGTCCTTTAGTGTTTAGTCAGCTGTGCACCTGTGTCTTAGTACATTCAGAAGGGGGGACTATTATCTTTCTATAAAGAATCAGTCACAGGTAACTCCTGGAGGCAGTGCTAAAATTAGAGGCCTAAAAATTATTAAAATTAAATTAATTAAAATTAGGGGCCTCTAATTAGAGGTGCATCGACCTAGCAGCCAGTCTTGCAAAGGGTACTTCAAAAGGTATAGATTCCTACTTTTTGCATATTTAATAAGGGGTAGAATGAGAAGGGGTAAATGCTGAACTATAAACGCCTTACTCATACTGGCTGTGTCTACACTTGAAAAGTTAAATTGATCTTGTTAAGTCAACTTAACAAATTGGCTACGCTTTAAGTTGACCTTGTCAAGTCGATTTAACAGCAGACATAGTCGTTCTACTGGCTTTAAGTCGACTTAATAATGTCGCCTTAGTGTTAATCCCCGTCTACGCCGGCCTTAAGTCAAGAGGTGGTGTTATTAAGTCGATTTAAGGAACTGCTTAAGTTGACTTAATAAAAACCCAGTGAGGACACGGCTTTGTTTAGGTCGACTTAAGCCTCCTTAAGTCGACCTAACTTGCCATTGTATGACACGCATATGTGTCATACACTCTTCTATAGACAATGTCAGACTCCTGGTAAAGGGGTGCAGTAACCACCTCCCCAAATGGAGTGAAGCCATGGTCGTCCTACTGAGGTTGACATAGTTCAAGTGTAGACACAATGTGATCTACTTTGACGCTAACAGTCCACCAGCCGCTGTCTCACAGTGTCCTATTCCTTGCAACAGTGACCACTCTGGACACATTTTAGTTGTTCAGTCCCCTACCCAAGGTCACAGAAACCGGAAGCCAGCCGCCCCACCCTTAAACAACGTCTCATGTAATTTTAAAATGCCTTTCTATGACTGCTCAGCCCAGCGAGCACACCCACCCTGCTGGCTACATGCTCCAGACATGCTTCTGCGACAGAGCAAACAACAGCACGTGGAGCAAACGGGGATGTGCCAAATGGCTGCAGTGGAGTTAATGATGGTTCAGTAGCAGCAGCAGACAGCGATGCGGAACCAACAGTGGCAATTGTGAGCTAATTGCAGCAGCAGTGGTGGCATTGCCCGACATTTCTTCCCATCCCACCACGTGGGAGGCGAACCCACGAGTGCATTTCTGCATTGAGTCTCCACTGACCAAGAACTGCAGCTGTGAGAGGGGTGCGGTGGAGTAAGAGCGTGTTAAAGGGACATTTGTTTGTTAGACTTCCACACCACAGGTAAGAAACAGAAGCATGTACACTGCCCAGTGGGCAGAAATTCTGTTCATGGTCAGATATGTTCGAATTATGGTTGTGGGTTTTTCCCCCCAAATTAACACCACTTTCCTTTCCACTTTTTATTAAAACTTTTCTTTCCTATACACAGACTCACTGTTTACAAATAGGGAAGTATTGTTTCTTAGAGGTGTCCTGGGTGCTGTTTAATTTTCCCAGGTTACTAGATGGGGGGCTTGAGTGGGTTCTGTCTTGCATTGTTAAGAGGGATCCCTGCATTTTGAACCTGGCCTTTGTTGCTGCTGCCTCCACCTGGCAGAAAGCTTACATATGGCTGATCTTATATCTACAGAGATAAATGAGTCTCCAATGAAGGACTGTAGCTTTTTCAAGTCACTTAAACTCTTCCAAGTTTTCATCATCATTTGGGTACTGATTATAGTACTGTGAATGTACATGGCCTTTACTCCTGAACTGTGACATCGCCAACAGAAGAGACTATTGTGTGCACACAGATTCAGTATGCAGTTCAAAATAAGAACACAGTTCGGTTTCTACAACTTGTGTGTAAACTTAATCAAGTTATTGATTTGCCACCTGAATGTCACAACATGGGCATAGTTTGAGGAATGTAGGAGGACATTGCCCCCCAAAGAGGTGAGATGTGGGAGGTATCACGGGGGTCACATGCTACTCTGAGTCCTCCCGCCCCCCATAGAATCATAGAATCATAGAATAATAGGGTTGGAAGGGACCTCACGAGGTCATCTAGTTCAACCCCCTGCTAAAAAGCAGGACCTCTCCCACTAAATCACCCCAACCAGGGTTTTGTCTAACCGAGCCTTAAAAATCTCCAAAGATGGCCCATTCCAATGCTTCAGCACCCTCCTAATGAGAAAGTTTTCCTAATATCCAACCTTGACCTCCCCAGCTGTAATTTGAAACCATTGCTCCTTGTTCTGTCCTCTGTTACTACTGAGAACAGCCTAGCTCCCTCCTCTTTGGAGCAACCCTTCAAGTAGTTGAAGGTTGCTATCAAATCTCCCCTCAGTCTTCTCTTCTGTAGACTAAATAAGCCTAGTTCCTTCAGTCTCTCCTCATAAGTCATGTGCCCCAGCCCCCTAATCATTTTTGTTGCCCTCCGCTGGACTCTTTCTAATTTGTCCACATCCTTTCTGTAGTGGGGAGCCCAAAACTGGACACAATATTCCAGATGCGGCCTGACCAGTGTCGAATAGAGGGGAATTATCACATCCCTCGATCTGCTGGCAATACTCCTACTGATGCAGCCTAATATGCCATTGGCCTTTTTGGCAACAAGGGCACACAGTTGGCTCATATTCATCTTCCCGTCCACCATAACCCCCAGGTCCTTTTCTACAGCGCTGCTACTTAGCCGATCGGTCCCCAGCCTGTAGCAGTGCATGGGATTTTTCCGTCCTAAGTGCAGGACTTTGCACTTGTCTTTGTTGAACCTCATGAGGTTTCTTTCGGCCCAGTGTTCCAATTTGTCCAAGTCTCCCATGTGTTAATTAATTCCCACTCACTTCCCTATTTCCTCTCCTTCGTGCTCCATAGTCCCTGACCTCCACCCAGTTCCCAGGAAAGATTGTAGTACCACAGAGGAACCCTACCTGCCTGTCACAGGGGACAGGGGAGACCCACACATGGAGGGTTTTCTCTCCATATGGATCTTCCCCAGGAAAAGTACTTCTTCTGGCTTTAAGGATGTCTTTAAATTAATCTGTAAAAATGATAATAGACTATATTACCGTAGCAGACGGTGACTGACAATAACGGGTATTTTGTGAACACAGCTTTTTATACCAATATAGACAAGTAGTGTTAACAATGTAGCAGTGCTGCGTTTGTGTGTGTATCACTGTATGTGTGTGTTGGGTGGGAATGAGTGGGGACGGGAAGGGGAAGGAGGGGAGATATTGGAGTGTCTTTCTAGAGTAAAACAAACAAGGATTCCCGTAGAATATCTAAAGACTTGTAAAGACTGAAGGGCATTTCGGTCGACTTAGGGCTACTCCGCATCTACACTGGCTTAAGGTGACTTAATAAAATCAACTTAAGCGCTAGTTCAATTTAAAACGAGGTGTTGTTAATTCAAACTAACTTTTCCGTAATTCGACTCAAGGAGCAGCTCAAGTTGAATTAAGGAAAGCCCAGTGTAGATGCGGAGTAAATTAAGTCGACTTGAGCCTCCTTAAGTCGACTTAATTTCTAAGTGTAGACGCACCCTTAGAGAGGGCAACTACCTGGTGTGCCACCTCTGAAGATAGAAGTAAAGCAGACTGGCTTGGGTAGCCTAGCTTTGCTGGGGCAGTCACATGATAGGCAAGGTGCTGTGCAGCCTAGAAACACACCAGTGAGGAGGGAGACAGACAGATCTCCACCCAGAGAAATAATGACTGAGAAACTGGAACTTTGTTAAGTCAACTTATCATGTCCTCACTTAAATTTTAAGTCGACCTAGAGGGGACCCTACAAAATCAACCTAGCGTGTCCACACTGGATGCCTAGGTTGACTTGTAGGGGCTAGGTGGACCTGGGACAGGTCCATGGTGGCAGGAGGGGGCACCCCTTGCCAAGGGCCAGGGGGCTCAGCCTTTGCCCCATTGTACCTGGGTACAATGGGGCAAAGGGGGACAGGGACCCTGGCAGGGCATAGGGGCACGGTGGGCAGAGCCTTTCGGGGGGCATGCCAGGATGTGGCTGTGCCAGCCACCCTGGTAGGGAGGGCAGTGGGGAAGCCCTGGAGCACCCTAAGTCGACTTAAAGTCGACTTAGGGCTACTCCACGTCTACACTGGCTAAGTTGACTTTAAACGAGGTTTAACAAAGTCGACTTAATTTTTCCTTAAGTCGACTTAAGCAGCTGCTTAAATAAATAAATTAATTAATTAATTAATTAGCAGAGTAAATTAAGTCGATTTAAGCAAGCTTAAGTCAACTTAATTTACAAGTGTAGACGCACCCTAAGAGTGGGTGTCCTTGCTGGGTCTCTAAGGTGAAATACAGGTGCACTTGTCCTAAACAGTGACAAGGTTCTTTTTAAAAAACCCTGGATTTTAAAGTAATTCTTTTCATCATTCTCAGATTGCTATCATCCAAATGAACATTATTCCCCAAAGGAAAACTGCCATATGCAGCATAGTAATGTAGTAATCCTCACCGGTCATGTTCCTCAGTAAAAGTAACCCTCTGAAATGGATCTAGTGCACTTCAGTGGAAGAAAAATCTACTGTAACTTCTCAGCAGATGTGCCAGTCAGCATTCAAAGACTTTTACGGGTATGAGGGCAGGAGACACGATGGGAAAACAAGAATGCCAATCTAATTTGTTTTGGCATTCTCTGGTGTCTCAAGGTGGGGAATTTTAATAGGAAAGCAACTTTTCTATTTGTCTGTCTTTCAGATTGATGGGTGGGAAATTAATTGTACTCAGGAGATATGCAGCATGACTCACTGTGCCTACTGAGGAAGCTCTGGTCAACGTAACAGAATTTAAAGTGTAAGCAACAAAAAAGTTAGACCAAAAACTGAATTGAGAAGGAGGAGATGCTGAAAATTTTCTGTTGGATTTTTTTAAAAGGCATTTTATCAGGTATGTATTATCATTATTCCTTGGAGAATTCAGTATTAAAGGAAGGAAACATTATCAGAAAAGTGAGTCATTCCATTTCTATATGAAAAGAGTCTCGTTCTTTACAAAAATTCTCAATTGGAGCAAGGTAATGCTTAGCTTGTTTAATAGCTGAGGGTACTTGATACAAGTTCTTTCAGAATAATATTGATTTCTCTGCACCTTAATGTATGTGAGACCAGGGATGTAATCCTCAGAGATCATAATTTCTATCAGGTTCCAACTTTGTCTTTGTTTCATAGGAAATCATTATATGCTTAGCCTGAAAATGAGGACAGATCCGGTAAGATTTTCTTTACGTTTTTTGCTTGTTGTTTTCTGATGTTTAAAACTTATTGACAATGTTTCGGTTCTACATAATTAGCTACAATTATAAATAATGAAACAGCAGAAGGGGCAGATTCAGTGAAGTTAAATTTTTACATAAGTTGAGGAGCTCATCCGATTATAGGGTGCGTCTACACTTACACTTACACCATCAGCATCGGGGACGTGCAGATGCCAGTCCTGATCCTCAAGGATGCCGCCTACCCCTTGCTGCCCTGGCTGATGAAGCCATACACAGGCTGCATGGATGCCAGCAGGGACCTCTTCAATTGGAGGCTCAACCGGTGCCGCAGCATCGTCGAGCGTGCCTTCGGCCTTCTCAAGGCTCGCTGGAGAGTCCTCCTGACCCCCTGCAGCTCGGTGAGAGCAACATCTCCGAGGTTGTCAGCGCATGCTCTTGCTTGCACAACCTCTGCAAGCTGCAGGGGGGGGGAAGGTTCCCTTGCGTCTCGGAGGCCGAGTGGCTCGCAGCGCGGTACGAGCAGCCCGACGATACCCTGCCACGGACTCAGTGGGTCCACAGCAAGCACAGCTCATACAGGATGCACTGAGGGCCCACTTCAACGGCGAGGAGCACTGAGGGGTGGGCCTGTTACCAGGCCCCGTCACGTCCACCACCCGCCCATGCCTGCCGCACACCCCCCAAGCACCCGTCACCTCCCTGTCCCCACACCAATAAAAAGCACAACACGCTGTGTAACAGTGTTCAGGGTTTTTATTCAGAGGGGGCAATGGGGGTTGGAAGCTTTGGGGGTTGGGGAGGTTTGTGGGGAGTGAAGAGGGTCTGGGGGGAGTGAGGGGGCTCAGGGGAGTGAAGAGGGTCAGCGGGGAGGGGCCGGTGCTAGTGGCCTCCAGAAGGCAGGTCCTGGGCTTGCTGACGTCTGCCCCAGATCCTGGCCCGCTGGTGAGGACGGCTGCCTCTGGGGTGCAGCGCAGGGCCCTGAGGGAACAGGCACTCCTCCAGGCGCTCCAGGGACTGGGTCTGCCACTCCATGAGGTCGAGCATGCGCTCGAGCAGCCTCTGCTCCCCCCTCCGCCCCCCTGTTTGACCCATCCTCCTGCTCCTGCTGCACCGCCAGGCGTGCCTCAGTCCGCTAGCTGATGCAGACCAGGTCTTTGAGGAGCTCATCCCATGAGAGACACACCCTCCTTCTCGTGATCAGGCCTGGTGAAGTGCCGGGAGTGCCACATATCAAGGGCGCAGGGGCTGCTGGAAAGAAGCAAAGAAAATAGTCCCTCCCATTAGCTGGTGCGGTGTGCAGCCTGACAGCAGCTGCTGTCCCCTGACCATCCCCCGGCTTCCCAGTCCCTGTCCTGCGGGACAGGGACCCTTTGGTACATGACGGCGTGTTCTGCTGCCCAGGTCGGGTGTGGTGCCCACAGTGCTGAGCTGCAGGCAGCCCTGCCTCAGGGGATCTCTCCTAAGGCCACGTGCCAGCGGTGTTGGCTGCATGTTGTCTGGCATTGGTGCTCCCGCCTATGGGCCCCACCCATCTCCAGACACGCCACTGCACCACTCACCTCCGGGTTCCCCCGCCACGCAGCCCCCAGACCCTCTGCCCCTGTGGGAGCACCTTCCTCCCCCAACCCTGCCTGTCCCTGGGCCATGTCCCCCTGCAGTCCTTGTCCCACAAGCATGCCCAGCCCTGCCTGCAGGGAGAGAGGGAGGGAGCACTCACCAGCAGGTGCAGCAGGTGTCTGGCGCGATGTCCTCTCGCCTGGGTCTTCTTTGGCAGGGGGAACCTGCTCCTCTCCCTCCTCCTGTGATCCACTGTCGGGGCAGGGATCAGCTCCAGGCTGGCAGCTGGCTCCGGGGCTGGCGAGGTGCCCTCCTGCTCCTGCTGGGCGCTGGCCTCCCCCTGCTCCAGCACCACAGTCTTGTCCCTCAAGCCCTCCTCCTGGTTGTCGTCGAGGGAGTTGGGCTCAGCAGAGTCGATGGTGTGGGCTGGCAGGCTCCCACTCTCCTGGCCCAGAAAGGCATCCAGCTGCTGGTAATACCGGCAGCTGGTGGGGCTGCCCCTGTCTGAAGTGTCTCCTCCCGGGCCTTTTGGTAACCCTGGTGGAGGTCCTTGATCTTGACCCAGACCTGCTGGGTGTCCTGGGTGTGGCCCTTGGCAGTCAGGGCCCGGGAGATGGAGGCATACTCCTCCCGGTTGCATTGGCTGCCCTGCAACTGGGAAATGACTGCCTCGTCCCCCTATATGGCCAGAAGGTCAAGGATCTCCAGGTGGCTCCAGGATGGGGCCCACCTGCGGTGCTGGCTCTGCTCTGCCCTGCTCCCAAGCAGCAGGTCTGGCCAGCTCTGGGGAGCAGGGTGGCCAGGGGTGAATCCTGCCCTGCGGTTGGCCAGGGCAGGCTCTTCCTGTGCTAGGAACTCTGGGAGGGAGGTCAGGGAGGAAGGTCTGGAGGCCATGGAGGTCAACTTAGGGCTACTCTGCATCTACACTGGCTTAAGTCGACTTAATAAAGTCGACTTAAGCGTTAAGTTGACCTAAAAGGAGGTGTTATTAAGTTGACTAAACTTTTCTTTAAGTCAACTTAAGGAAAGTCCAGTGTGGACGCAGAGTAGTTTAAGTCAACGTAAGCCTCCTTAAGTCGACTTCATATGTAAGTGTAGATGCATCCTTTGTGACTCAATCCTCCAGCCAGGTCACTCAGCATTCCCCCTTCCAGGGTAGCGAAGACCCTTCACCCTAGCAGTTCTCCATCTCACTGTCCCATGGAGCCACTCCCTCAGTGACTGGGGGCGGAAACCTGCCCCAGTTTCCCCTCTACTCCAACAATCTTCAGCTCAGCATTTCTAGGTGTTTTTCTCCTTCTCTGGACAGCTTGCTACCATATCTGATTCTCCTTCTGTCTCTGGCTGTACCAGCTCCAAAACCTTCCTTCCCCTTCCCAGGAGTAACTGCTTCCTGCAAATTTCCCCAGTTGTCCTTGTCTGTTGCCACGCCCTAGCTTCATAGACTGTTCCACCCCACCCGTTCCTGCACGGGACCTGTTTGCAGTCACTGAGATCCCTGCTTCCTCACTGCTGCTCCAGGTGCAGCCTGTGGAGTTAATTGGCCTACCTGCCCACTTTAACCCCATCCAGTCTTCTGTGGAGTGTCTGTAGCAACTTATTTTCCTCCCAGTGCAGCTGGCAAATTTTCAGAAGTATTGGACTGACCTCAAGCTGAATGCCTGACAACACCCCCTTTGATGTGATGTGTGGGGAGAGCTACAACTCACAAGCAGTTCCTGTGCTCTTGGGCTATGTCTACACGTCTTCAAATAAGTTGACTTTGCTAAGTCGACTTAAAAAAGTCGACTTTAAGTTGACTTTGTTAAGTCGATTTAGCATGTCCACACTGTAAATTTAGGTCGACTTAAAGTTGTTCTTGCCAAATCAACTTAAAGCATCCACACTGGACGCCTAAGTCGACTTGTAGGGGCTAGGTGGACCTGGGAGTGGTGCATGGTGGTAAGGGGGCACCTGAGCGGTGGGAAGGGGGCACCCTCTTCCCCAGGCACCCCTTCAAAAGTGCCAGGGAGCTCAGCATTTTCCTCATTGTACCAAAGTACATGGGGGCTGAGCAGGACAGGGGCAGGGGCAGGGTATAGGAGCGGGGTGGGCAGGGCTGTGTCCTGCCCTGTGGGTGGGCATGCCAGGCTCTGGTTGTGGCAGGCACCCTTGGAGGGAGGTCAGTGGCGGAGCCCTGGGAACCCTTAAAATTGATTTAGGGCTAATCTGCGTCTACACTGGCTTAAGTTGACTTAATAAAGTCAACTTAGCCAGTAAATCGAAGTAAAACTAAGTTTTATTAACTCGACTTAAAATTTCCTTAAGTTGACTTAAGCAGCAGCTTAAGTCAACTTAAGGACACTGTAGTGTAGACGCAGAGTAAATTAAGTGCAACGCGCTACTACTCTGTTTGCCGTCTACCCTCGGGGTGTTATTCATCGAGGGGTGTGCTTGGACGACAGGTTCTTTTTCCACCGGGATAATAGCCCGGCCTTGATCTGATGGAGAGGAGGCATTAACAGGTACATCAGTAGTCAAGGGAACCAGATTATAAAGGGTTAAACCGAGCCAGCAGATAACCCAAGTGATTATTATAGGAATGAAATACTGTCCCCATAAGGGGAAAAATAAGGGGGGTAAAGGAGTACTGAGGATTAACAACATCAGGGAAAAAGGAATGGAATCAGGAGAGTTATAAGCATAAAATGTTTATTGCAGATCATTATGAGTACAACAACACTTATGCACTTTTTCTTGTTGTAAGTGTACACTCTTTTTAGTTGTTATATACTTGCAAGATTAAGCGCTTTACTGTTATGCTAATAATATTGTGCTGCAGCAGGACTTACAGATCAAAGTAAATGCACATTATTAACTATTTAATTGCTAAAACTATTCTTATTACTCTGCACTTGCCCCTAGCTTCAAAGGGGTGCCCCTAACTTCAAAGGGGATAGCAGGCTATCCACCTGTACTCCCAGGCTGGGGTGCTAAACTGCTTGTTCCCTAACCTTATACCTATCCCCCCGTACCCTCAGGGACCAGGGTGCTAACCTACTTCTGTCCTTACACCAGGACTGGGGTACTAATCTTTAATTACTATATCTGTTACTCATATACCTGTTATTCATATACCTGTAGCTACTTTTGAACCAGTGTTCACTGAGGCCTATTGGTGATTTCTTGATACTCACCGAACTCCTTACCAACGTGTCAGTCTCGCCACCGTCGGGGATCAGGTGCTGACCTTTCTTTGTTGAGCTCAGGCCTACGTGCCAGCCCAGTCAGCTTCAAGACCAGGACCTGACCTTTCTTTGGCTTCTCTGAACAGACCCCACTTGCTATCGTAGCCAAGGCCACGGGGCGTCTTGAATCTGTTCAACCCTGTCTGATATGATTATCTATGGGACTAATATTTATAGAGTTTTTGCCCTCCATACCCCTCCTGTTTTCTCAGAGGGTCCCACGTTTTTGCAACATGGCCCCTCGGTTCCCATACGCTTTTACACTCTTTGCAACAATGCCCCTCGGCTCCCATACGCTTTTACACATCTGCAACATAACTATCAGTTCCCATACGCTCTAAGCAGGGCCAAATCTTTGCAACATAGCCATTACAAGGCTTTGCAACATAGCCCTTGGTTCTCACACGCTATGTGCAGGGTATTCCTTGTAACATTGTAAGTTTCCAAGGTTGCTGAGGCAGACTATATGGCGTCTGAGTTCTGGCATTGGTTCATGTAAGTTGTATGCTAAGGCCTTTGAAAACTGGTTCAGGCTTGGGCCTATGCTAGCAATCTATCAATTCTAAAAACAGGCTTCCCATTCCTAAACCCCATATTCTACATTAAGTCGACTTAAGCAGGCTTAAGTCAACTTAATTTACAAGTGTAGGCACACCCTTGAACACATGCACTGAGGTTCTGGCTACATAGGGCTGGATGCTCTTTATTCTGCACCCTAGACAGCCACAGTCTGGCCAGTTACCTTCATATTGTGGCTCTATTGTCTGCACAAGAGATGGTGGATACTTTTATTTGGAAGAATTATTATCTATTTAAACATTGGGTTGGTTGCTTGTTAGTTAATTGTTATCTAATTATGGTCTATTTAACATTTAGATAACAATTAACCTCCCAGCCAAAGATCCCTCAGAACCATACAGCTCAATGCCTGAAGGGAAAATTCTATTAGCTACTGTCTGGGAGCTGTCAGCTAACACCCCCTGTGAGTTGTTGGTAGGGTCATCACTTCCTACAGCTTGTTAAAACTCTGGAAGTGGCTTTTTTCCTCAAACAATAAAGCTTTTGGAAGAGACTGAAGCAAGATTAGTGTCCTTGCAGACACAGACCCCAATTTAGCCTTAGTTACCAAAGTGACTGGATAAAAGCCTACTCCAAAGTTTAAGCGTGTTGGCAAATAGTCTGGATTGGTAATTTTGGGATGGCAGAGATATTTAACGTCATTATTATAGTGACATGCTCACAATATTTGAATAATGTGGGGTGGGGGGGTGCCCCTCCACATACCAACAAATGACTGAGCCCTAGGTCCCTGGTTGGCTAGGGAGCTGGCTGGAAATCACATCCCAACTCCCTGCTGCCAGTTCTCCTCCTGTTTGGAAAAGGACTGTGCAGCTGCAAGGACCCCACAGGCAAAACTCAGGGCTGGCGAAAAGGCCAGGGACCACCTGTCTTCAAGACGTTTGTGAGCCTGCCTAGCATGGCCCAGAGTTGTCAGAGCCCAAAGGACTGAGGTGTCCCGCTGTGTGACTATGGCTATGTCCACACTGCAAAGAAAAACCCTTTTTCTCGTGGGGCTCGTGGTGTTTCATTGCTGTTCATTGCTGTGCCGACTGCTGGGCTTGGACTGGAGCCTGGGCTTTAGGACCCTGCAAGGGCCCCAAATAACTGTAAATATCAACAGTTAAACAGATTGAAAGAGTGGAGGGAGCTCGCACTGTGCCAACTGCAATGCTGTCCCGTGGGGGGAGCGGGGCCCAGGGTCAACTGTCCTAGGCAGCCCCTCTGCCCCCCGTGCTGGAGGGGAGGTGGGCTTCTCCACCGCCCCAGCGGGAGCCAGCCTGGGCGGGGAGGCTGAGGCCACCGGTGGGGAGCCGGCTCTGGGCCAGGCCCTGGAAGCAGGGGCTGCCAGTGGAGGGAGCCAGCCGCAGCCGGGACCCCAGGATGCTGCAGCCGGTGCCCCAGCCAGGGACCCGAGGCCACCGCCAAGGGCTGGCCCTGGCCGCATGGGGCAGGTTACAGCAGCCCGGCTGAGAGGCGGGCCCCGGCCACTTGCTCTGCCCTCAGTGCTCCCAGCCCACGGAGCAGGGAAGAGTGTGGCCGTGAGGGAGCCGCAGGGCCCACGTAACCACGGGGCCCAAGGCGATCACCCCGTTCATCCCCCCCCAGGGACGGCCCTGGCCAACGGGAGGGGGAGAAGCTGTTGGGGGAGCCCCCCTCTTTTGGTAGGGGAGGGGGAGCTGTGCTCTGCTAATACTCTCTGTCTGCCCTCACTCCCGTTAAGAGCTTGCAGAACCTGGGGGTGCCCATCTCTTTTGCACACAACAGACAAATTCAGAGTTGTCATTATTTTGCTACTCTGGCGAGTAGGTTAAATGAATCCCTGTTTTCTAAGTTCTAACCATGGGAACCGTAAAAAAAATCTATCCCTGCCTATCAACCCCCTGCTCGCAGAGTGGACTATAGATTTTTCACATCAATACTTCTACAACCCCAAAGGCCAAATTTTCACATTTACTGTAGCTGCATAAACATACGGAGCAAATCAAATACAAAGCACAATTAGAGAGGCAGCTAGCAAGGGATGCGAAGGGTAACAAAAAGGGTTTCTATAGGTAAGTTAACAAGAAGGTCAGGGAAAGTATGGGCCCCTTACAGAATGGGGGAGACTTCCTAGTGACAAATGACATTGGAAAAAGCTGAAGTACTCAATTCTTTTTTTTTGCCTGTCTTCACAGATAAGGTCAGCTTCCAAGGGGAGTTGTGGGGGCAAAAACCATAACTGCTTTCAAAACTGAGCTTAATAAATTTATGGAGGGGATGGTATGATTAGCCTATTTTGGAAATTGACTGATATTTGGCTACGGGTGGTGGATATGCAAGTGGCCTAAGAGGGGAGAGTACGTGGGGTGGGTTCTGAGTTATTACAGAGAATTGTTTCTTGGGTAACTGGCTGGTGAGACTTGCCCACGTGCTCAGGGTTTAACTGATCGCCATATTTGGGGTCGGGAAGGAATTTTCCCCCAGGGCTGATTGGCCTGGGATCTGGGGGTTTTCGCCTTTCTCTGTAGTACAGGGCATGGTTCACCTACCGGTGAATTCTCTGTGTCTCAAAGTCCTTAAATCATGATTTAAGGAGGTAAATAACTCAGTCATAGGTTGGTGGCCTATTGCTGGAGTGGGTGGGTGAGGTCTTGAGGCCTGCATTTTGCAGGAGGTCAGACTCGATAATCGTACTGGTCCCTTCTGACCTTAAAGTCTATGAGCTCTCAGACTAGTAGACTGGCAGCACCGAAGGGGGAGGGAATGAACAGCTTTCAGTGCTGAAGGAACAGGTTCAGGACTATTTAGAAATAATGGACATTCTCAGGTCCATGGTACCAGATGCCATGCATTCAAGGGTACTGAGGGAGTTGGCTGTTGTGATTTCAGAGCCATTGGCCATTATCTTTGAAAACCTGTGGTAACTAGAGGAGGTCCCTGATGATTGGAAAAAGTCATATAAGCTCCATGGAAAAAGGCAAATATAAGCTCCATCTTCAAAAAAGGGAAGAAAGAGGATTCAGGGATTTACAGACTATTCAGCCTCACTGCAGAAAGAGACATGGGGGTTGCAGTGGATAAGAGGCTAGACATGAGTCAGCAGTGTGCCCTTGTAGCCAAAAAGAATAGTGGCATATCGGGCTGCATTATAGGAGTATTGCCAGCAGATCAAAGGAAGTGATTATTCCCCTCTATTCGCCATTGGTGAGGCCGCATTTGGAATAGTGTGTCCAGCTTTGAGCCCCTTGCTATAAAAAGGATGTGGACAAATTGGAGAGAGTCCAGCCGAGGCCAAAAAAAATGATTAGGGTGCGGGAGCACAAGACTTAGGAGGAGAATCTGAGGGAACTAGGTTTGTTTAGTCTGAAAAAGAGGAGACTGAGAGGGGATTTAATAGCAGCCTTTAATTAGCTGAATGAGGGTTCTAGGGACGATGGAACTAGGCTGTTCTAAGCTGTAGTAGATGACAGAACCAGGAGCAATGGTCTCAAATTGCAGTAGGACAGGTCTAGGTCGCATATTAAGAAAAAAAATGTAGCAGCAGGGTGATGAAGCACTAGAATGGGTTCCCTAAAGAGGTGGTGGAAACTCCATCCTTGGACATTTTTAAGCTGGGCCTTGTCAAAGCCCTGGCTGGGATGATTTAGCTGAGGTTGGTCCCGCTTTGAGCAGAGGGCTGGACTAGATACGTCCTGAGGTCCCTTCAACCCTAATATTCTATGAGTCTATGAAATTCCAAGTTGCTGGGTGCTTTGGGGTCACTGTCACTGGGGTAACAGTACTGAATTCTTTTTTTCTCCTTGTTCAGTTCATCCTACCATTACCTCCTGAAAAGGGAACTATAGCTGTCATCTCTGCCATTTATGAAGTGCTAGGTGAACATTTTAGACCACTAATGCTAATGTCACAATGAACTTAAGCACCTAGCAGTTCATTAAATAATTACCTTCATGTACAATCACATATGTCAATTTCAGCAAAAATAACTCCAGTTCAAGGCTGAACACTTTGGCACAGCTTAGGAAATTTTCTGTCAAATTAATTCCATTAACTTACTCCATGATGGATGTTAATGATTATACCTTCGCATTTTTCCCCCTTTGCTTCTATTTTTATTTATCTAGGTAACAAATAAAAAGAATGTCAGCAAAAGCCATCAGATTCTGAAAATCACTGCAGGACATTTTTCTTCAGCATTAATGCATATTTGTCTAAAGTCAGTACAGGGTATTTCAGTGATGCTTCTTTTCATGCATGAATCCAGACTTGTTTTATAGATTATTTAATACCAGTGGCTTGTCTCCTCCTGGATGAGGTGGAGAAGGTTAATTATCACATAGCCAGTTAAAAAAAATACCATGTTAACAAAGTGCTGAAAGATTTCTTTATTGGCAGTATGCTATCAAATGCCTTTCTTCCCCTTTATCATCTGCCTTGCAAGGTCCTAAGAAATCTGCTCCCAATCTGTTTAAGCATGTGCAAAACTTCAAAAATCTTTGTCTTTCGTGAAATCACCTATGTGCTTTAAATTAAGCACAATTTTAAGAGCTACGCTGGATTAGAGATAGGTTGCTCAGCAGCTTGCAGGACCAATATGCGCTTTCCTGCAATAGCCTTGAAAAACCTGTTTAAGTTTAAGTCGCTTTGAGTTCATTGAATTAAAAATGCAAAATGTATGTGTTGTTGTGAACAGTGTAAACCCTGGGCAGTACTGTCAGCCTCAAAGAACCATGTTAAATGATGTGCCAGACAAGAAGGAACTTCAGGGACAAAGTTAAATGGGTCTGCTAAGAAATACTTGGCAGGGGGTGACAGGGAAATGAATGCAAACTCCCACCCCTAGTCCCAACATTTTGAAACTACATCTTGAAAAGAGAACCATTACCTGCTGATTACCTTTTCCTGGAATCTGATGATGAAAGGTCCAAGGTATATAAATGAGGCAGTGACTTCTTCATGGGGGATGCCTATTCTGAGTTATAGCAGTTATGAATCTGTAGCCACAGAAAATCCCCTTTGTGGGGTTTACAGGACCAATCGCCTACCAGATCCTTGCTAAAGTTGGGAGTGATCTGTGGTAAACTTATTAGCCTGAGCGTAGGTTTGTTTGTTGCTCTGAATGTTTTCTCTGTGGTGCTTTCACTTTAAGAATGAATGTGCTTGCTTAGAAAGGGCTGAGTAGTAACTTATTTGTGTGCAATTACGCTGTTTATAGTCTCTGAAGAGAAAGCAAAGCACAGATACTGGCTGTTTAGGTCATCTCGATGACTGGGTATAACACAGTGTGGGCAGGGACTGATGCAGCCTGGAAAAACTCTGGTCAGGAGGGAGAGAGATGTGGGTCTCCACCCAAAAGATGTGATGGGTGGGGAACTGGAAGCCTGAGAGTGGGTGCTCTTGATGGACCACAAGTGGAGATATACAAGTGCACTTTCCCTCAACTGTGAGATAGATGGCGGCACCCTGTAGGATTTATGACACTGTTAATTACCATGAGTGCCAACAGCGGTGAAAATAAGTCCAGTAGAATGGCAAAGCACAGAGAAAAATCTCATGGTTCTTTTGGAAAGGCATAGCAAAAAGAGAAATGGGTATCATGAACTAGGAACAGCTGAAGAAAAAGTGGGTGTTGATCTTTGCAAAGAAAAGCAGCTGTACACTGAGACGTAGACAAAAGACAATGCTAGTCGACTTGCTGTATTCTAGTGACCAGAACAGGAATGATGGCCCAGGAGCACATGGAAGGTCCAACCTATAGACAGAGGGTCCTGCAGGCAGGGGAAATCTTGGAATCAGTACCCTGGAGGGAAGTAGGGAAGAAGCTGATAGAGGAAGCAACCATGTCCTATGTCCAGACCAAATGAATCTGGGATCATGGACAGGTCTATTGGTGGATCAAGAGAGAATACAGCCGGAGAGCAATTGATTGCACCTGGAAATCCAGCAGACAGGGAGTGTCAGTACAAGCAAGAAAAGAAAGAGAAGGATTGTCAATATCAGCTCAAGACACAGAAATTGCATCAGCTGGACCAGGTTTAATAATAACATCGACTTAAGATGGAGAAACTGCATCAGTAGGACTGTAGACTGAAAGATAAAGGCAGATATCAGTTACCTATCCCATTAGGTGGCAGAGACTCCAAATTACTTCCTCACTTTAGGGAGGAGGATGGCATGGATATGTTTCTAAATGCTTTATTGATTTAAGTTTACCAGGATATGATTTTAATAAGGTGGGGAAGGAGGACATGGTATAGTATCTGGCTCCATTATTGGCACAGATAAAGGCCTTGGACATTTTTACTCATATGGATGTGATATCATAACCAGCATCTAGAACAGCCAACATGAAAACATTCCAGCAGACGTTTACCCTCTGGTCAGAAGATATAAATGTAAAATAATAATCCATCATGACCACATTCAACTGCATGGAGCTGTAAGCAAAACCCAACTCCACAGCAGTGGTGTCTCTGGCACTGGGGACACAGGGAACATGCCTGAGTCCCAGCACCAGTGACCCTGATCCAGCCAGGACCCAGGGCCTGCCACGGGTGATGGTCCAATCTGGTCCCGACCACAGCTGGGGACCCATGGCCTGGCCTCTGCCCGCAGGCAACCAGGGCCAGGGACCCAGGGGTCAGCTGTGGGTGGCAGCCTGATCTGATCCGATCATGGCTGGGGATCTGGGGCCTGATTGCTAGCAGGCGGCGACATGATCCAGCCCCAGGCCGTGGATGTGGGAGCTCAGCTGCCAGCGACAGGATCTGCCCCTGGGAACCCAATCCAGCCCCAGCGCTGGATCAGACCCCAAACCTTTTGTCAGGGCATCTACGCCCCTGCCCCAGAGCGTGGTAGGCAAGTGTACTTTGCCTCCATTTCTCACCTTGCGGTGGGAAAGTCCAATAAACAAATATCCCTTTAACACTCCCTCTGCTGCACCCCACTCAGCTACCTCTCCTTGGTAAGTGACCCAGAGTTCAGGGGTCATTCATAGGGGTCGGCTTCTACCTCTGTAGGTGTCGGGAGCATCAAGCAATGCCCGTTCTGCTGCCTCTGCCCTCTACTGCTGCTAGCCACGGCCACTTGCTGCTCCCACAAAATCTCCTTCTGAGCTTCCAGCACTTGACCTAGGTCTCAGCAGGTAGTGGGGAACCTCATGGCCACTGCAGTCTCTGTTCTCCCCCTCACTGAGGCTTAGCTTCTCCAGCCACCGCTTAGAAAGTGAGAAACAGAGAATGGGGACCCCCTCAATCAGGGCAGGCCAAGCACAGTTCTGCTGCATTTCCTTGTACAATAAATATAACATTTCAGTACGCTGGCAAAGAAGCTCCATCTGCTATGCATGTAGGCAGAGTATGCAAATACAGCCTGCTCCTGAAATCTTTTCCTCCAGCTCATCATTAGATGTCAGGTGAGAACTCAGTCAGACCCTGCGTTCACCCCCTCCACCATTGTAGCCTCTGATGAACACTCCCCTCCCCACCCTGCACGTTATGGTTTAAACCAGTGGTTTGCAAACTTTTTTTCTCAGGACCCAGCTGAAAAAATCATTTCGACCCATGACCCAACAGTTACATCTTTGAGCAATGCACCCCAGTCTTTGGCCGGCAGGAGGTGTCGAGACCCAGTACAGGGTCCTGACCCTAAGTTTGAAAACCACTGGCTTAAACTCCCCAAATGCCATCAGGTTATGTAAGGAAACTGAGCCACCACCCAGCTCATCCCCTGCCACAATACAGCCCAAAAGAAAAGATGGAGGAGTGCGCCCCTCTGAGGAATGGCATCTCCATGATGATCTGCTGAGAGGGACTTCTTCTGTTGGGCTCCCCACAGAGCAACAGACCACCGGTCCCACATGTGAGAGGGCAGGGGCCAATTACATGGAGGCAATCATAGAATCATAGAATAATAGGGTTGGAAGGGACCTCATGAGGTCATCTAGTCCAACCCCCTGCTAAAAAGCAGGACCACTCCCCCTAAATTATCCCAGCCAG
>ML685867.1:120730-203279 GCA_007922175.1 Pelusios castaneus
ACGCAGTCTATTCCATCATCAAGATCATTAATGAAGATGTTGAATAGAACCGGCCCCAGGACCGACCCCTGGGGCACTCCACTCGTTACCGGTTGCCAACCAGACATCAAGCCATTGATTCCTACCCGCTGAGCCCATTGATCTAACCAGTTTTCGATCCACCTCACGGTCCACTCGTCCAACCCATACTTCCTTAACTGGCCGACGAGAATGCTGTGGGAAACCGTATCAAAAGCCTTGCTAAAGTCAAGGTATATCACGTCAACGGCTCTTCCCGCATCCACAAATCCAGTCATCTCATCATAGAAGGAGATCAGGTTGGTCAGGCACGATTTGCCCTTGGTGAATCCATGTTGACTGTTCCTGATCACTCTAGTTTCCTCCAAGTGTTTCAGGATGGATTCCTTGAGGACCTGCTCCATGATTTTCCCAGGGATTGAGGTGAGGCTGACCGGTCTGTAGTTCCCCGGATCCTCCTTTTTCCCTTTCTTGGAGATAGGTACTATATTTGCCTTTTTCCAATCCTCCGGGACCACCCCCATTCGCCACGAGTTCTCAAAGATAATGGCCAGCGGCTCTGCAATCACTTCCCCCAACTCCCTCAGCACCCTCGGATGCAGTTCATCCGGCCCCATGGACTTGTGCACATCCAATTTCATTAAGTGTTCCCTAACCTGACTTTCCATCACCGAGGGCCACTCTTCTCTCCAGTCCGCGTTACCCCGTGTAGTAGCCTGGGAGCTGGCTACTCCCAGGCAATGGGCTTGTGCCACCCCAGAACACCAATCTGTCCCACCCCAGCGGTGCTCTGGGCCAGCAGGAACCCCCTTAGATTGGGGTCTACCCTGCACTTCAAGGCAGCCCCAGCCTAAGAGGGGTCCTTCCAACGCAGAGCACTGCTGGCCTATGCCACCCCACGGTACACCACACCACACTGCCTGCCTCCAAGCACCAGCTCCTCCCCCTTGCTGGGGACAAGGGTGGCTGCCTAAGAGGTCGGCTCTGCCGCCCGGCCCCCACTCTCTGTTGGGCACAGCCTATTAGATGGCACCACTAATGTGAAGGGTAGGGGAGAGAGCCGAGGCGGCTACTCCTCCGGCATGGAGCACTGGCCACTTGATTCGGGGCATGGACCCTGTGCCCAGTGACACTGTCAACAGTTTCATGTGCTTTACGCAGGACAGCGCTTGCCGTGTGGAGCTTCTGTGGTCAGCTGGGAAGATACAACACCAGCTCTCAGTGGAATTAAAAAAATTCATGGGCCGTCAACGGGAGAGGGCGCAAATGCCTGTGTACCTGGGTGCAGGGCAGTGGATTCCAAACTGTGTGACAGCTGTTGGTGGCAATTCATGGGGACATAACCAAGCGCAGTGTTTACACCGCCATGTTGTCAATCTAACTCTGCTGTAAAAAGTTCTATGCTTTTTGTTGAGGTGTAACCTTCAGGTGGGCTAAAATTCATTTCCACTGCCTCACAGAAACCAATCCCAATCCTTATGGAGAAAGCAGCTGGAGACCCAGGATCCAGTCTCTACAGGACTCACAGCAAAGATTGCTCAGTTACCCTCCCACATTAAAACACTACTAAAACCAAACGTAACAATGAACTTTATTAACTACTAACTAAATAAACCTTATCCTAAGAAAACAAAATACAATTAACCAAGAACAATCCCTACAGACACCCCCACATGAAAGATCCCCAAGAGTCCCAAAGTCCAGGTGGAGTTCACCCAACTCTCAGCTACAGTCTCTGTTCCAGTGTAGAGGCTTGAGTGGCAAGAAATAGCTGTCCTCTTCTTCTTCCTTTGCAGGAATCTTCTGTAGCATTCCATGCAGGCTTTTCCTTCTCCTTTGCAACCAGCTCTCAGTCCCATATGCATGTCTGCAAAGTCTGTTGCAGATGACTCCATTAGAGGGAGAAAACATCTTGTTCACTCCTGGCTCAGCTTCTCTCCTGAAAACTGAGCACATGGGCATTTCTCAAAGCAACTCCTGCCTGCTGTCTGCACAGACTGCTGCCCTCATGTCATCTGACTGACCACACCAGCAGGGCATCCTGTGGTGCATGCTCAAAAATGCTACCACTCCCTGCTTCCAGAAGTTTCTGGTTGTGGGCAGCTAATCTGCCCAGCAACAGTAACCCCCCCTCAGCAGGTCTCTTAAAGAGAGAGCCTTTTTAGGCATATGGGTTACAGAGGTTCATGGGCGGGCGGTACCAGGAAGGCACAGCTGTCCCTGAGAGCCTGCTGCTGGCCAGCACAGGGCCATAGCCCCGCCTTTCCCTGATTTCCAGCTCTCCCACCCTCCCTGTTGGGATGGGGCCATGGTGGCTCCACCTTTCCCTGCTCTCCCCACCTCCCTGCTGGGCTGGGGCCATAGTGACCAGGACCGTCCCTGGGGGTGGGCGGGACCCAGCGCCAATCGACTGCGCTGGGGCGAGGGGGGCAGGTGGGTTGGCCCAGAGAGGCCGTGCCCGCGCACCCACCCCTCCCCTTGGCTGGCTGCTCCATCCTGGGGACAGGGAGGGCCGGCCCAGAGGTCAGGCTTCGCCCTCCCACCCTGCCCCACTGCCTTTGGCTGGCTGCCGAAGGCACCCCCCAAGGATCGTGGCCCCGCCTTTCCCGGCTCTCCCCACCTCCACCCCCTCCCTACTGGGCTGGCCCCACCTGGCCCTGACCTCCCCACATCCCTCGCTCGCCACTGGACTGGGGCCATGGCGGCCCCACCTTTCCCTTCCCTCTGCACCACCCTCCCCCCGTGGGAAAAGCCCACCGGGAAGACCCTGCAGTGGCTGCAGTGAGAGGAAGTGGGTGGGACTGGGGAAAGGTGTGGGGCAGGGCTGCGGAGTGGAAAAGGGTGGAGTGGGGTGGGGGGGCAGAGTGGGTGTGGCACACAGGGGTGGGGCCTAGGTCAGCCAGGAAGCTAGACTTCCCCAGGGGAAGCTCCACTGACCACCCGTGTCAAGGCAGTTTTACTGGCAGAAGGAGCATCGTAGTGTGTACTCCACCACCGTTAGTCGTCAAAGCTAACAAACCCGTAATGTGAACAAGGCCGTAGGATCTTAACGAGAGGGTAACAGAATAAAGCCTGATTCTAAGGCAGAAATGGGTGCTGCCTTGAGAAGGAAAGCCCAGAGGGACTAGGGGGCATGGCAGTCCCTGTGTTTAACACAGTGGCGAATACACTGATAGGCTGGCTGACAAACGTGTGGCATACATTTTATTTTCTATCAATATACAGCCATGAAAATCTTGCACAAATCAAAGGCTCTAGAAACAGGTTTCCCAATCTGAGTTACAGGGCATCAGTTAAAACTGGTTTCTCATTTACATTCACGTTGTTTCAAAGCAATATTCTTCTCTCTTCTTTTACTGTTATCTACTGAGCGTTTCATGTGGAATGGAGCACTACTGCGTATAATACACTGATGATGGCCAGCTGATTTCTACCCCATGTACACATCGGTAAACATCACCTTCCAAGCTATGGCTCCTGCAGGTTCTAGACTTGCGTAGTATCATACACCATTTCTCCTGCTATTTTAAAGCAGATAGTTTGTGCGTCCACGGTTTCCAAGATATAACATACAGAATTTCAGAAGCAAACACATATATAGTCCGTTGGTCTCTGAACTGAAAACAGCTAATCAGCCGAATTACAGAGCAAGGGAGCAAAGCTAAATTCTAGCATTAAGTTGCAGGGCTCTTTAGCTATTACATGATGATGCAGAGAGATTTTGGTGAAGAAGATTCTAACCCAAATACAATTTATTATTGTTCTAACTGAACGTGTCTAGTACTTTCACTGGACTCAGGGATGACTTTCAGTTTTTAATTCTCTCCTCATAGGAACTTCCTATATATTCATTCATTTACTTGATTTTTATGGCCTGGGCACTAGATTTCCAGAAATATTCCACGTATATTAGTGATGGCAAAATTTATTCAACTGACATCTGAAGTCATCTTCTGTTTATTTATTTACTTTTTAAAATGCATCTTTCAACATAGGCCAATGAAGAACCATTATGAGTATGAGGAAACGTACTAACCATATGTAGCATCCCTTGTGTCTATGTACCGTGGTGTAAGGGATCCTCATCCCCAGTGCCTCCTACTGACATTCTGCCTCTCACCCAGTTTTCCATGGCTCAGCCCTCCGGTCACGTTACTGAGTAAGTGCAGCCCCCTTTGGGGGTAATGAAAGAGCTAAGCTAAACACCCAAATAAGAATTCTTTTGTCCCTCTAAGTAAGTGGTTCTCATCCAGGGGTACTCATGATCGTGGAGGTATACAAAGGTCTTCTAGTAAGTACATCAACTCATCCAGACATTTACTTATTTTTACAACAGATTATGTAAAAAGCACTAGCGAAGTCACTCTGAGCTAAAATTTCATACAGACAATGACTTTTTTATACTGCTCTATATGATATACACTGAAATGTAAATACAATATTTATATTTTATTATATGGTAAAAATGAGAAAGTAAGCAATTTTTTCAGTAATACTGTCCTGTAACACTTCCATATTTTATATCTGATTTTGTAAGGACATAGGCTTTAAGTGAGATGAATCTTAGGGTATGCAAGACAAATCAGACGCTTGAAAGACTCTAACGACAGATACTCCACAACCTCCTCAGGTTAACATCACCTCCCTCAACTCTAAGGATGGAGATTCCACCACCTCCCTAGGTAACCCATTCCCGTGCTTCACCACCATCCTAGTAAAAAAGCTTTTTTCACTACTGCAACCTGAGACCATTCCACCATCTGCAACACTGAGAACAGATTACTTCCATCCTCCCTAGAACCTCCCCCCTCCCAGTAGTTGAAAGCTGCTATCATATCCCCCCCCCCCAGTCTTCTCTTCTGCAGACTAAATAAGACCAGTTCCCTCAGCCTCTCCTTTTAAATCCTGTGCCCCAATCCCCTAATAATTTTTGTTGCCCTCCATTGGACTCTCTGGTTTGAGTTGTCCACAAAGGTGATGTGTAACTGTTTATAGTGTGTCGGGGGGGCACATATTTTGAACACCCCCAACCGATGCAAAAAAAAAAAAAAACCCTGGCAGAAATGGGGGGTGGATAGCCTCATGCCCTCCCCCCGTGTCACTTCTGGTTTTTCTGCCTGCAGGAGAATCCTGTCTTCTCTGCAGTCTCTCCCTCCCAGAGCTCTTCACTCTGGCTGTACACTCTTCTTTTAACCCAGGCACAGCTGGAAGCATTTATTAGCATTAAGCTGCCCTATCATCACATGAGCTGGGGCTAGCTGCTAGCTCATAGGCTAGGCTGAGCTTGGTTTGCCTTAAAAGGCCAGCCAGCCTGTGACACATGGTGACAACTTTCTGTCACTGCTAAATTGGGCTGGATTCTAGGAGTGACCTAAAGGTGAAATTGTTTCTTCACCCATCCCATGTTCACAACAAGAGATTTTTAATACTGAAACGATGTGGTTAGATAAGGGTTTAGATGTTTGGCTCAACAATAGACAACGCTCACACAAGTCTCTCAGGAAAAAGGAGTGGACTGGATGCCATTCCATATGGGTAACAGTTACGTATTACACGGAGAGTTCTTTCCTAGCTACCTGTTGAAAGTCAGTCTGACCAAAAAAAAAAAAGATTATTCCACCTTTCCCAGGGCTATGGGGCCTGTCTTCCTCTTGGAGATGGTATAGATATACTACCAGTCTACATTAAAGACATAATTCTCTTGCATTGACATCTATGGGTCTGAGTTCTCTGCACAAACAGCATTTGCATGTGCACTATCATAAAGTGGTCACAGATCTCTGTGCCTCTCCATCATGCTAGTCAGCTTTCACCAGATCCATGTCCAGTCCTGCCACATGCCCCATGTGCTCCCATTTTGTTGCATCATTCAACTGACAGCTACTATAGGTTCAACTGAAGTGATGTCTGTCTTCCCTGATTGGATATTGGAGGCTGATGGAAGGATATGGGAGACCTGAGACCTCTTAAAGTTGCCATTTTCTGGCCAGGCTACTCTGTAGGATGGAACTATGGATGGAAGCTGGTGCTCTCTTGGGGAAGGTGTTTTTTTGCACATGTTGAGCAAAGACTTCAGTTCCAGTCTGAAATGTTCATTGAGCCAGCAGTAAATGAAGGGATTATAGCAGGTGCTGCTCATTGCAAACCAGTGGAAAGCAAAGTACAGGGCATTGTTGGTAGGAATAGCTTGGCTGGAAAGGAGGACAACATAGCAGTTTAAAGGAAACCAGCAAACAGCAAAGAGGACAACCACCAGCATCAGCATCTTAATGGTCTTTTTCTTTTTCCGCCGAAGGGCAAAGTACTGCTCCGTAGTCACATCCCCAATGGCATTGCGGAGCCAGAGTTTCTTGGCCACCGTCACGTATGTAGCAGAGATGATTATAAGGGGCAGAACATAGAGTAAGATGAATGTTGTTAAATCTAGATACTTCCAGAAGAGATCAGCGGGTTCAGGGAAATCTGGGAGACACAGGCATCGGGTGACTTCTTCACTACAGATAAAAGGACTGATCACAATGAATGAACAAACACACCGGGGCATCACCATGAGGGAGAGAAAGAGAAGACTCCTCTTGTAAAACCAAGGGGCCAGATCCTCAACTGGTGCAAACTGATGTTGTTCCATTTACTTCAGCAGTGCTCTGCTAATTTAGCGAGCTGAGGAGGTGCTCCATGGCATAGTTCACAAGAACGGTGATGACTGATGAGAATGGTTTCTCACAGCATGCATGACGTTATGATCTCCTTAGGAAACTAATTACTTGCCACATCTCATTACAAGCTACATGAAATAAAGTTCTTAGAAGTAAACTCTCTCTGCCTTTCAATGACATTTCATGTATTAATGGTAATAAAAATGTATCAGCAAAAAGACACGTTCCACCATGAAAACACTTATTAACACTCACAATAGAGGGCAACGGGTAGATATTATTGTCCTTATTCTACAGAAGAGGAAACTAAAACCGAGAACTTGAGTCACTTGCCCAGGGAGTCAGTGCTAGAGCAGGGGTTAGATTAGGCCTTGTTCCCAACCCTAGCCTCAGTCAGAGGTGGCTTTTGAGGTAGGGCCCCAACCAGTAAGGGACCCCGACCCCACTCAGTGAACTGCAGGGGCGATTGCCTGCTTCACCTACCCCAAAAGCCACCATGGCTGTGGTCGGCAGCAGGAGTACTCCAAGCTGCGGCAGGTGCAGACAGCCTGGGAGGGGATTGCGGGGGCAGGGGGGACAGAGGCAGGGTGCCAGGGCCATGGGGAAGGGGGCACAGAGAGCCAGGGCTGGGGGGAGCGGCTTGGGGCTCCCAGCAGGGAGCCAGGACCCAAGGGACAGGCAGGGTCTGGTAGTGAGCCACTGGGGATGCTGAGGAGGGGGCAGCCATGAGGAGCTGGGGCTGTGGGGGGAGGCCAGGGACTCCAGGGGAGACCTGGGCTCATGGGGAGGGCAAAAAGGAGGTTTGGGGGGCCCTGAGGGGAGCTGGGGCCATGGGAGGGGGCCAGGGCTCACAGCAGGAAGCCTACATATGGCTCCACAATGGGCCTTCACTTAGGGCCCCAAATCGCATAAGGCCTCCTCTGGCCTCAATCAATGGGTCAGATCTTTACAATGAGTATCTGGCATGATGCATCTGTCACATTGTGTTGTTGATGAATATTACTCGAAGAGCTGCCACTGTGAAAGGTATCAGGTATTCGCTATGGAGCAGATCCTCAGGTGGGTGTAAATGCAGGTGGGTGTAAAATGACATGGCTCCTTTGTCTTAAGTCAGGCTACACTTGCTTGTCCTTGCTAAGAATCTGGCCCCATATGTTTATGCAGCTCAAAAGCAAGGACTGGACTTACCTGTATTCAAAAGTGAATAGTTTTTGGTAAATAGCGTGCGGGAGGGAGAAACACGTCGCCATGATCCAGATGACAGAGATGCAGACAATGCCTTTTGCAGTGGATAGGCGAGGTTTCAGAGGGTGCACTATCACCTGTTTGGAATAAGCAAACATGTGCCCTGATGACATGTGAACGGTTATAAAATTCTCCACACATTATCTCCCACCCTTTAATACGACAGGCAGTAATCATGGCAGGTTAACAGGCAAGTGCTAGGTGAGAGGTACCGACACAGAGCTCCCACTGACTTCAGTCTGCAGAACCAGAAAGTTAACTTGACTCTAAATGAAAAGTTTAACTGCCTCAATTCACTTTCACGGTCCAAGCTGCGAGAGATGGATAAAGCAAGGCCCTGATCCTGTTATTGCAGCTGTGAAGGTGGATTTCTGCCCCCATGTGGAGATGGGTTGACTTCAGTGGGGCCCTGGGCAGGCCCAGAGTTCTGCCCTGCCACTTCACTTACTAGACTGGGCCTAATTCAGCAGCATACATAAAGGAAGTTTTTCGTTCGTTCGTTTTCTTTATTCTACATAGGGTCGGCCACATGAAGAAAAGTGGGTTCCAATATCATTACAGCTGAATGGTTTTCCAACAGAAAATGCATTTGCTGCTACACTGAAATTTTCTGTTTGGAAAATTGAAATGAAAACTCCCAGGATTCCAGGTTCTCCTCTCCCAGGCTGGTGGGCTCCCCCGCTGCAGCCCCAGGATCTCAGGCTTCCAACCTGGCCACCTCCCTGGCTTCTCAGCAGCTCATCTGCTTGGGACTGGCTCCCTGCTCAGTGCTCACCCAGCCTCTGGGGACCTTTCGGTATGCTAGGCAGGCAGTTGTAGAGCCTGGACGTGAAAAATCCCATTTTGGTGATTCTGCCATGGACTTTCTGGAGGACATCCCTCTCACAGCACATTTTATACCTCCCACCTGGTGTACCAGTTCAGAACACTTCTTTTTTGGAAATGTAAAATTTTCCCCGGGGTGGAAATTCCAGTTCCTGCATGGAGCTTAAATATACTGTTTAAATTAGTGTCTCTTGTAAATCCTCTATCTTACAGCTCTGCTTTTTCTACTAATTAATTTAGCATATTAAGATAAGGTCTGAAAAGATGCAGCATGTATCTGTATTTAGAATAATAAAAACTACTTTGTGAAGTGCTTTGAGATCCTTGGCTGGAAAACAAGCAGCTCATTCAGTGTCATGCTCCCTCTCTGCGGCAGGTGTTCCTCCCACCATTTTGGAGGTGCAGAGAGCTTTGTGCAAAAGCCAGTGGCTGACCTCAGAACCTGAGCACTTTCTAGCCCCTAAACTGTACTTCCTCCTCTTTGGGTGATCCTGGAGAGCAGATTAGAAAAAAATATACACCATTGGCAATTTCCTATACAGAGCGCTCTGTGCTGGCCTCCTTAGAATCGGCGGTGTTCAGAAAATGGTTTTTAACTTCTTATTTTAAAATACGGGGCTGCTCTAGCATTTTCAATTCATGGCCATTTAACTTCAGAGAATTCTCACCTGGTGTCTGTCCACTGCAATTGCAGTGAGTGTCAAAGCAGAGACGTGGAGGGAGCAATACTGTGCGAACCTACTGATGTGACACATCCCTTTCCCAAACATCCATGTGCTGTTCACAAACCGAGCCTAGAGACAAACCAGCAAGGAATATATTTAGCTTTCTAGACACATAATTAGGGTACTTTTCACAGGCCTGACACTCCACTCTTCGTGCCACCGTTGGTACTCGACTGGCTGTTATGGTCATTATTCCAACATCCAGCCCAAAAGGATTATTAAAAATTTGCAGGTCCCAAAATCCGAGGGGCTAACACAACACTCCATTCTTTTCTTTAATCTCTGTCTCCTTCCATTTATTGGCTGATTACTGAAGCTGCACTAGGATGTTAATAGACCCAGAAGTACAGTTTTACACTAGTGCTAATTTGCTGACCCAGCAATATGCCACGGTGGTGGAGCAACTTTTAAGGCATTTGCTTTACTTTCTTCAGAATATTTCCCTCTACACCCAAAGAACTCTCAGCGAGTCCATTCCCTCAGCCAACCGTCCAGCAGGATACATGGATGTTCCTTCATTCCTGAGCTGAGTATAATGCAAGTGTCTCTTTTCACCAGCTCTTGTAAAATGGTGCTGAGCACTAACCATTGTTTTTAATAAAGGAGATTGGTGGTATTGGCAGCTTCTCAGGGGAGGGAAAATAAATATTGTAAAACTGTGTTCCCACTACTCCAACAATATCTTTGGCCCTAAACCACAGGTGTAATTTTTTATTACTATATTTCAAACTGGCTCATAGAAATTAGAAAAGAAAAAGACCTGTTAACTCTTTCAAAGAAACAATGGCTCCATCCCTACAGACATTTAAAACTAGTTGGGAAAGCTCACTAGAAAGTTTATCATAGATCTCGCTGTAGTAGAGGATAGACTGAGGAATATAACTCCATGTAACAGGACAAAGAAACGAATCACTAAATTAACTCTAATGTTTTAACATGATTGGATGCTCGAATTGCAGCTGTGCCTTCTTACAGTGTCATTTGTCATTCCTGTGAGTGCAAGGAACAAGCAGTGGCAAATTCCACATACTAAGCTATTTCTGTTAATTGAAGGAAATGCAAATGATACATTTTCCATGCCAGATGCCCACGTGTTAGAGAAAAGAAGAACAAGAGGGAATAAACCTCAGTCATGTTCTTACCAAAGTAAAGGGAGTATTGAGCAGCGTTATCAGGATGTCTGCTACAGCTAGATTCACAATGAAGAGGCTGGTCGCCGAGTGCATTCTCTTGTTTTTGGTGATGACATGACAGACCAGGACGTTCCCAAAGAGCGAGAAGATGATGATGAAGGAGTAAGCCACGATGAGGAAAGCTTTCACGGTAACATTCTGAGACTCTGCCCCATATCGTCTCCTGCCCACGAAGTTCTGCCAGTCAGCAAGTGTGTCGTTCCAGGGGAAAAAACTGGAGATGTTGGGTATTTCCAAAGATCCTTCAAAACTTCTGTTAGTGGGTAGCTTGGCTGATCTTTCAAAAGCATTAGCTAAGCATGGGAGAGAAAGCCATATATAATGAACAACCATTTCTGAACTGCTGCTTCTTGCTTCGGAGTCACAAAGAGCTCATCTAGGAAGAAATACTGTGTGTCCAGTCAATGGGAGACTTGACGAGCTGTATTTTGCTTTCCTGAGCACAAACAATCTTCATAACTGTGAACAAAAATGCAGAAATTATCAGCCAGAAAAACAGCAGGGGATCCAAACAAGTGCTGTGGCTATGCAGCTCTACCATTCAGTCAGTGTAGATTTCTCTCTTTCAGCCCTTCTGTATCTCCCATCTCAGACAGGCTGTTAGCATGAATCTCCACCCACTGGATACTTCGAATTACTGATGCTCTGGTGTGCTCACTTTGTCCAAGATTACATGCCTATCGGGCTTTCCTTCATGCCTCCCACTTCTTCATCTATTTTCACCTAAGTATTCTTTTCCCCCGTCAGCAACAGCTGCTGAGTTCATGTAAATTCTATCGATCTATAAACCAATATGATGTATGGTAGCTCTGCTGCATTGTAAGAGAGGTTCTAATTTAGATGTATAATTTTCAGCGCATTTTAGGTTTGCTTCAGCCCTACTTATATCACTGCTACACCCACTATAGCTAGTAGGAATGAGGTACAGAACAGAAAGCGAATAACCAAATGAAACTATTCGAATTCCAAAGGGGTAGCTGTGTTAGTCTATTGTAGAAAGACAACAGAGTCCTGTGGCTCTTTTAAAGACTAACAGATTTATTTATCGCATGAGCTTTCGTGGGAGAAAATCCCACTTCATCAGACGCTTTGAAGATGGAAAACTTACAGAATGGGAGGAAATTAAATGCAGGGGAGTGTATGACATAGGATCAGGTCAGGCTGTAACAGCAAATCAAAATAGGTGTTAGGATTCAAACACTGGGGACCAGCACACAGAGGAAGGTGAGGTCAAATCACCTCTTGTAATGAGAGAAAAATCCATAGTCCCTGTTTAACCCCAAGGCAACTGAGTCAAATTTGCATATAAGTTCGAGTTCTGCAGTTTCTCTTTGAAGCTGTGATTTGTTATTCATCTGTTTCAACACAGCTATTAACAAGTCGTCAAGGAAGTGAGCAGGGAGATTGAAGTGTTCCCCTATTGGTTTTGTAGTATTGCAATTTCTGATGTCAGATTTGTGTCCATTTATTCTTTGGCGCAGAGACTGTCCTGTTTGTCCAATATATAAGGCAGAGGGGCATTTCCGGCACATGATGGCATAAATCACATTGGTGGGCGAGCAGGTGAATGAGCCCTGGATGGAGTAGGTGGCTTGATTTGGTCCTGTGATGGTGTCTTCAGTGTAGATCTGAGGGCAAAGTTGGCAGCGTGGTCTGTTGCAGGGATATTGCCTTAGTGTTTCTGTTGTATGATCCGTAGTTGCTGGTGAGTATCCGTTTAAGGTTGGGGGGCTGTTTGTAAGCAAGGAGAGGTCTGTCTCCTAAGGCTTGAGAGAGTGAGGGATCATCTTGTAAAATAGGCTGTAGATCTTTGATGATGTGTTGAAGAGGTCTGACTTGGGGGTTGTAGGTGGTGACCAGTGGCGTTCCGTTGAGTTTTTTCGTGGGCTTCTCCTGTAGTAGTTGACTTCTGGCCCGTCTGGCTCTGTCAATTTGTTTCTTCACTTCTGCGGGTGGGTACTGTAGTTTTAAGAATGCTGGATAGAGATCATGAAGGTGTCTGTCTCTGTCTAAAGGATCAGAGCAAATGTGGTTATAGCTTAGGGCTTTACTGTATGTAACCCATATGCCTCTCTTTGAGAGACCTACTGAGGGTGGGTTACTGTTGCTGGGCAGATTAGCTGCCCACAACTAGAAACTTCTAGAAGCAGGGAGAGGTAGCATTTGAGCATGCTCCACAGGATGCCCTGCTGGTGTGATGTGGTGTGGTCAGCCAGATGACATGAGAGCAGCAGTCTGTGCAAACAGCAGGCAGGAGCTGCTTTGAGAGGAGCCCATGTGCTCAGTTTTCAGGAGAGAAGCTGAGCCAGGAGTGAACAAGATGTTTTCTCCTCTAATGGAGTCATTTGCAACAGATTTTGCAGACATGCATATGGCACTGAGGGCTGGTTGCAAAGGAGAAGGAAAAGCCTGCATGGAATGCTACAGAAGATTCCTGCAAAGGAAGAAGAGGACAGCTATTTCTTGCCACTCAAGCCTTTACACCGGAACAGAGACTGTAACTGAGGCTATGTACACACGATCAGATTAAAGCGTAACATGGCAATCGCACTATAAAAAACACGTGACCTTTATCGCGGGATAGTGCGTACACACGTCGCTCCTTGTAACGTAACAGAATTTTTTGCAATATCGCAGTGTAGCGCAATGAATTCTGGGCACCTATCCCACAGTTAAATTTTCCCTCAATCTGCGCTTGGAATCATGGCATGAAGGAAAGGAACGCAAAGCACTATGAGTAAACTCTCAGTTTCCCATGGTGCACTGTGTTCCCCTTGTGTCTTCCTCGTTGCCAATAGCAACTCGCGCCTATTTTCAACAGTGCAGTGACGCACCGCACCACTTGTGAGCAATCACAACAGTGACAGCATGGATCCCGCTCTGATCTCCATTGTCGCCTTCAGCATTCTAAATACATCTCGGCTGGTTGCTCAGTACGTAATGAGCTCCAAGTCAGACGAGGACGCTGAGGAGCAGGGGCTGATCGATGCCATGCAGAGCAACAGCACCACATTGCTCAGCTGCTTCACCGATCATCTGCACACGGTGCAATGCCGTTTCTGGTCGAGAGAGACGAGTACCTAGTGGTGGGATCGCATTGTTATGCAGCTGTGGGATGACGAGCAGTGGGTACAGAACTTTCAAATGCAGAAAGCAACCTTTCTGGAACTGTGTTCAGAGTTGGCCCCTGCCCTGCGACGTAAAGACACCAACATGAGGTCAGCCCTAACCGTGGAGAAGCGTGTTGCGATTGCTGTCTGGAAGATGGCGACTCCTGACTGCTACCGGTTGGTTGCAAACCAGTTTGGAGTCAGGAGGTCCACCGTCGGATTAGCCCTCTCACAAGTCTGCCGAGCCATCAATCGCATTCTGCTACGGAGGACGGTGACGTTGGGCAATGTTCGTGAGATTGTGGACAGCTTTGCTGCCATGGGATTCCCTAACTGCGGGGGAGCCATAGACGGCACACACATCCCTATTTTGGCTCCAGACCATCTCGCGACCGAGTACATCAACAGGAAGGGCTACTTCTCCATGGTGCTGTAAGCACTCGTGGATCACAAGGGGCGTTTTACGGACATCAATGCTGGGTGGTCGGGAAAGGTGCATGATGCCTGCATTTTCAGGAACACTGGTCTGTACTGGAAGCTGCAAGGGGGTACACCTTCTTCCCAGATCAAAAAATTACAGTGGGGGATGTGGAGATGCCCATAGTCATCCTCAGAGACCCAGCATACCCACTGATGCCATGGCTCATGAAGCCGTACACCGGTAACCTAGATCGCAGCAAGGAGCGGTTCAATTACAGATTGAGCCGCTGCAGAATGACTGTGGAGTGTGCCTTCGGCCGTTTGAAAGGGCGCTGGCGATGTTTGTATGGGAGGCTGGACTTGGCGGAGGACAACATCCCTGCTGTGATTGCGTCATGCTGTGTCCTTCATAACATTTGTGAAAGTAGGGGAGAAAAGTTTTCCCCGGGGTGGGCTATGGAGGCACAGCACCTCAAGGAAGCATACGAACAGCCAGCCACTAGGAGTATTAGCGGGGCTCAAGGAGAAGCTGCTCGCATAAGGGAAGCACTCAGGGACCATTTCAATGATGCCTTAGTTAACTTCCAGGACGCATCAGGTGCACCTTATGAGTTTTTCAATGTGTACAAATAAAGCCACTCTTCAAATTATTTGTCACTGTTTTTATTGAAACATAAAGGGAGGGGAGTTACAGGTGGGTGTAGCTGTGGGTCTCTAAAAAGTAGCTCTGGGGGGGACTGGATGTTGCAGTGTACCAGGGGGATGGGTGGCCTTCAAAGAAATTCTTTGAAGGACTATGGGGTGTGGGAGGCAGACACGGCTGAACTGTATGGAGTGGAGCCCGTACATTAATCGCCTGGGTCTGCAAAGCAATCATGCTCTTGAGCAGTTCTGTTTGCTCCTTCATCACGCTTATCAGTTCGTCCCTATGTTTCTGCCTCCTCTGTTGGGATTCCTCTCTCCAGGCTCGATTCGCCCTCGTGGATTCCTGTGCTGTATTCAGCAGGTCCTGAAACATATCCTCCCTGTTTCTTCGAGCACGCCGCCGAATGTTTCTCATGCGGTCAGCTGGGGTAGACACCGGCCTTGTGAAGGTCGAATCTAAAAAGAATAATAATAATAAAGCTGTTGTTAACACATAGACTAGATAACCAATGTAACCTTCCAGTAGCACATTCCACATCCTATGCTTCGCTGAAGCGGACAAGGTACGTCCTAATAGAAAGCTTACTGGGGGCTAACATTCTGCACAGGGCACACAGATGGAACCCGATATCTCTCTCCTCAGAGTGCTCCTGCCAGCTAGAATACATATCCTACATGCCACCGGTTGCAAGCCAGGACCGTATGCTGCTGCACTGTGTGCTGCCATGGTTCCCAGGGCTGTGCTTTGCAGCTGGCGAGGCAGAGTATGCGTCTTTGGGAGCGTAGACGCAAACACTCTCCCATCTAACCTGAGTAGTAGGCTCTGGAGGTACAACCAGGAAACCTTTACTGACCTAAATACAGATGATTTTTTGACAATCACTGCTTGTGTTGATGCACTTCTAATGAATGCAGAGTAAAGAGCGTGCACAGCAGGGACTCAGACAGCAAGCACCCCCATGCCGGACAATGATATTTTAGCAGGAGCCATAGCTGCACGAAAGAGAAACTTACCGGAACCCCCCTCTGCCACCTCAGAGGACACACTGCAATTCATGTCTTGGGTGGACGTCTCAGCGGGGGTGCAGAAGAGCTCCTGGCTACACACTGTTGCGCTTTCCTCCAGGTCATCCTCCATCTCCTCCTCCTCATCGATCACGTCCTCATCCTGCTCGGCTCTGGCATTCACTGGATGAGGGGGGGCCGATGTGTCCACGGGACTCTTTGCAGTGGTTGTGGGGTCCCCACTGAGGATGGCTTCTATCTCCTTATAGTACCTGAATGTAGCAGGCGCTGATCCCGAACGGCGGTTTGCCTCCTTCGCTCGGTGATAGGTTATTCTTAGCTTCTTCACCTTTGATCTGCACTGCACAGTGTCTCTATCATAACCTCTCTCTGACATGGCCCGAGAAATTATGCCATATGTATCATAATTTCGCCTGCTGCCACGTAGCTGCGCCTGCACAGTGGACTCTCCCCAGATGCTGATCAGGTCCAGCACCTCTGCCGTGCTCCAAAAGGGTGCGCGTCTTCCACGACGGGCTGCCATTGCTACTGAAGATCGGAGCTGCACTCCACTCCACGAGGAAGAGAACAGGAAGTGAAACAGACGAGAAATTCGAAAATCCCGGGAATATGATCAGGGCGGGGACTGTTTCATCATGGCCACAGAGCGGGTGGGGAGAAGACCAGAGAGGACGGCTTTGGAATGCTGGGACACTTCCGGAGGCCAATCATTGCGTGGTAAGCGTACACACGAGTGGAAAGGCACAACAGCTGTTCCGCGATCGTGTGTACAAGGCCTGAGAGTTGGGTGAACTCCACCTGCACTTGGGGACTCTTGGGGATCTTTCATGCTGGGGTTGCTGGAGGGATTGTTCTTGGTTAATTGCATTTTGTTTTCTTCGGATAAGGTTCACTTAGTTAGTAGTTAATAAAGTTCATTGTTATGTTTGTTTTTAGTAATATTTTGATGTGGGGTGGTAACTCTGAGTCTCCAGCTGCTTTCTCCATAGGGAGTGGGGTTTATTTCTGTGAGGCACTGGAGAGAGGCAATTGAATGAATTTTAGCCCACACGAAGGTTACATGTACACAATGGATCGTGTGCTGTGTCGAGGATGAAAGCTCGGAGGATGTAGGTAACTACAGTGATCAGTAGGTTTACGGTATAAATGGACACAAATCTGACATCAGAAATTGCAACACTACAAAACCAATAGGGGAACACTTCAATCTCTCTGCTCACTCCCTTGACGAATTGTTAATAGCTGTGTTGAAACAGATGAATAACAAATCACAGCTTCAAAGAGAAACTGCAGAACTCGAACTTATATGCAAATTTGACTCAGTTGCGTTGGGGTTAAATAGGGACTATGGATTTTTCTCTCATTACAACAGGTGATTTGACCTCACCTTCCTCTATGTGCTGTTTCCCAGTGTTTGAATCCTAACACCTATTTTGATTTGCTGTTACAGCCTGACCTGATCCTATGTCATACACTCCCCTGCATTTAATTCCTCCCATTCTGTAAGTTTCCCATCTTCAAAGTGTCTGACGAAGTGGGATTTTCTCCCATGAAAGCTCATGCGATAAACAAATGAAACTAGTTCTCTCTACTCAAATGTGGTTTTCCCCCCCTTTATGCTAAATGGTTATGTGGTTAGAGCCGGCTATTGTTCAGCCTCTCCTTAAAAATATTCAAGAGTCTGTGTATTAAAGATCACTTATTATAGTGTTTTTCTAAAGATGTTTTTCTCTCTGCCAGATTGAAGCTAAGATTCCTATCTGCAGCTACTTCTCTCTCAAGGCCAATGGAGTAAAAAGAAAATAGGTTTTTAAAAGCTAGGTCTTATGCTGTTTATTTTGTATTTTATACATACACCGTATGCCATGAATGTCTAGCTGCTTGGAGAATTGATATGCATAGAAGGAGACGGTGTGTGTGTTTGTGCATAATATACATATATCTAGATATACTCCCCACCCTCAGGGATACAGTCTTCTACTAGTCCATTGCCCTTGACTTAAAGGTTAATTTCTGAGTGTTTGTCCATTGTTCCAGTCTTTGCAGGGTTTAGACAAAACCCTGGCTGGGGTGATTTAGTGGGAGTGGTCCTGCTTTTTAGCAGGGGGTTGGACTAGATGACCTCGTGAGGTCCCTTCCAACCCTATTATTCTATGATTCTAAGAGTCAGGCAAATAAGAAAGGCTGATGTAATATATTATTTATAATACAGTAATTCATACAGACCCCAACCAGTACTGCATCTCAATATGCTAGGTCTTCTACAAACATTGATTAAAACCTCTGGGGATAATTTAGGTCAATAGTCTCATCAATGCTGGTACTCCCACCACCATCACACAGTGCGCTAGGCATGCCTAAGGTGAACTACCTGATCTCCTTTCTGCTCTCTGCCTCAGAGATCATTAGAGTGCCAGAAGCCCCTTATCTGCATAGAAAGCACTAAGCTCTCTAGGGAGCTCATTTACATGCTGTTTTGCCAATGTGAACTTCTTCCAGACATGACAGAAATGATGAACTCCTTTAGCCGCAAGCAAGGCTCCGAGGATGCTTTCTAACGAATGCCGTTGATGGTAAGCAGTTACAGCAAAGAGAAAATCTAGGTGTAGTTGATTCGGAATGCTCTGATCCATGATCGAGCATCTAAGCACTTCATGTGTATGGGGTTACCAGTACAAGCAACTAAAGATCAAGGCCCTATAATTGAGACAGCTTCCAAAACGATTCACAAACAACCTGGCTTTTGCCTAAAAAAGAGCTTTGAAAACCCACGTCTCGTGCTGGTTACAGCAACTCAGAAAAGAGAGGAAGAGCTGCCTTCTACAATCGGTACATGCCTTTATTTTAATATACACTAAAAGGACCGAAGTTGCAGGCTCAGGGAAGAGTTTTGTTTTCTAACAACTGCCATAAGTGTTATTAAATGGGCAGTTTTAGGGAGAAGTAGCCTGCTTTCCTTCCTGCCTCTATTCCTCTGCCCATCCTCCAGCCCTCCATGCTTTCCCTGCACATGTATGTTAGCATCTCTCAGACCCCACCACATTCCCCAGCACACAATCCCCGTTTCCTCTCACCTGCCTCCAGTTTCATTAATAGTCTAGATGCCATAAGCTTTCCACCACCTTCTAGTTTGAGTAGTTGGAGAATTGGCCAATAAACCGAAGTTCATGAAGATTTCCTGAATTTTAATTGGGCCCAACAATTCACTGCTATATACAATTTCCCTTTAAGGGCTCCTGTTGCGGTGGAGCCACTAATGATGGAAGTTTTACAAGAAAGTGATAAAGCTATTTTCATTGCTAACGGTTTGTCCTTCCAGAAACTCACAGTATTTGTCAGTCACCTTCATTTGGGTTCAGATCTAGAAATGGTGGAAAACTTGGGATAAGAGAAAGCGCTCCTTTCTCCCAAGCCTTCAACCAGTTCTGGATCTGAACCCAATGTAAAAGTGGATTAGGTTAATGGGAATTTATATTATTAGGGGAAAACTAGTTTTAAGAGTAGTAGTTAGTAAGTATAGGCCCAAGCCTGAACCAGTTTTCAAAGGCCTTAGCATAACCGCTCACATGAACCTATGCCAAGAACTCAGACATCATCTAATGAGCAGCTGCAGCCCTAACGAGCACCCTAACGAGAAGAGAACTCCCTGATAGCTGTAAGCTTATCAGGGAGCTAACTAAAATGATCAATGGCTGACAGCTAACTAAAATGATCAATGGCAATGTGGCAAAGACTGTGGGAACCTCTGTAAAAACAGGAGGGGCACAGGGGGCTAAAGCTCTATAAATATCAGCCCCACAGATACCCCCTTCGGACAGGTTTGGACTGACTCAAGACGCCCAGTGGCTCCGGTCACTATAGCAAGTGGGGTCAATCCAGAGAAGAAAGAGAAAGGTCAGGTTCTAGTCATGAAGCTGACTGGACTGGCACGTTGGCCCGAGCTCATCAAAGAAAGGTCAGCACCTGATCCCCGACGGTGGCAAAACTGACACGTTGGTAAGGAGTTCGGTGAGTATTAAGAAATCACCAATAGGCCTAGGTGAACACTGGTTCATAAGTAGCTACAGGTATATGAGTAACAGGTATATAAGTAACTGAAACAGTAAGAAAAGCTTAGTACCCCGAGTCCTGGTGTAAGGACAGAAGTAGGTTAGAACCCTGGTCCCCGAGGGTACGGGGGGGATAGGTATAAGGATAGGGAACAAGTAGTTTAGCACCCCAGCCTGGGAGTACAGGTAGATAGCCTGCTGTCCCCTTTGAAGTTAGGGGCACCCCTTTGTTGCTAGGGGCAAGTGCAGAGTAATAAGAATAGTTTTAGTTATTAAATAACAAGTAATTCTGAAGCATGCTGCAGCACAAGAATATCATAGTATAACAGCATAGATAAACCTTGCAAGTGTGTAACAGTTAAAAAGAGTGCACGAACAAAAGAGATAAGCAAAAATATAAGTCTTCTTGTACCCAAGATGATCTGTAATAAACACTTTGTACTTATAATTCTCTTGATTCTAGTCTATTGTTATTTGCCATGGTACTGTTAATTCCTGACACTCCACTCCCCCTTTTTCTGTTTCCCCTATGGAAACAGCACTTAATTCCTTTGGTAATTACCTGGGTTATCGGGTGGCTCGATTTAACTCTTTATTATTCAGTTTTAATTCCCCTGACTACTGATGTATCTGTCAGTGCCTCCCTTCCATCAGATCAAGGCCGGGCTATAATCCCGGTGGAAAAAGAACCCGGCGTCTGCCTGGTCCCCTCGATGAATAACACCCCCGAGGGGTGACGCCAAACAGTATAAACAGTATACAGGCTCATAGATCCAACTGGAACTTTCTGAATGTTCTGTGGGCAGCTGTTTTCCCCAATACTTCTGAACTCAGCTCTAACTAGAGAAGTTATTGCCATTTCTGATGCAAGAGCTTGTGTGTGTGTTGGATCTATGTGCTTGCTGCTTCCAGCTCCTTGTGGTGAAAGATAGAGTACAGAGCTTGCTAGTTTATTAATTTGAAATTCTGTCCCACAGTGTCCCTCAAATTCTAGTTACAGTCTTAATGAAGCAGGCAGTAAGAGACATGAAATTCACCGAAATGACCATTTACCTTGATGACTTGACTGTATGTAGAAAGATTCCAGCAGAGCTTATGCCCAACTTTTGATGTTCTTGAACTATTTAAATCAGTCAGATGTGTTAAAACAAATTGTCTCTGAATCCACCATCTCAGTAGAGTCACAGGAACTAATAGTCAGATCGAGGCCAAACAAAAACAACATGATCTGTCATTTCTTCTGGGCTTTTGTGGCTACTACAGGACACCTGTTAAAAGAGAATTCCTCCAGGGTCCAATGACTCAATGAACTGAAATGGGTAGAGTAAGTCCGATTGTCTTAAGAAAATATTTACTAAGTCCCTTACACACGGCAAGTATTGAAGTACTGTGACTGATTATAAACTAATTAAAGGAGAGAAGAATAGGATTAAATAGGTCAATTATTATTTATTTTTATTATTATTATTATTTTTAAGAACCTAGAGTACTACTTAAAAAGCTGCGAACATGGAAAGGGTGCCGGCACCCACAAATTGGCTCGAAGCTCAGATAGGCTCTGGTAAGTGTGACACATTATTAGCAAAATGCATGCTAGGAAATGTCAAAAGCAGGAGCAACCACCATTGTATTCTTTGACATATATGTACTTACACAGGGTATGTGGACAAAGTAGTTCTGAAAAGCTTTAAATTGACTTGGGAGTAAAACACACACATTAATGGAAATAGCTGCAATTTTTGCTAGAGAATAAGCTGGTGGAACAATGAGAAATCCATTCAGTTCACACTGCATTTCTGCAAACCTTCCAGTAGCAGAACTCCCACTGACAGCATTATGTTCTAGCTGCAGAGACTGCAGAGCTGGATTCAGTACGGTTGAGTATTTGTGAATACTGAAAGGAAGAGGAGATTAGGGTGATTTTGAACTACAAAATTTCACGCGCAAAATGGTCCATTTTAAAAAGCGAAACTGAAAATAGTAAAGTCAGACAGTTCATGAATTCAGGTAACTTAACAAGTCATCCTCTCAAACCAAGCCATTTGAAAATAATTTTAAATATACAATAAAACAGAAGAAAAACTTTAATATGTGCGGATTATTCTTTTTTTCCACCTCTCTATTCAATATTCATTTCCCCTCTCCCTTTAAGGCTTGTTGAATGTTGTTAATCAGTTGGTGTAACTGTTATTACTAAAAATCCATTTGGGTTTTATTAATAAACCCTTTGTTAAGGAAGGACATCTGCCAGCCAGGACAGATTAACTATATTAATGAGGACTGAGGCTATCATAAGTAGTTTGAACAGATCACGGGGGAATAGTCTCCTGGCACTTCAATTTCTGTTAGTGCCTCATCACTATTACTACGCCAGAGCACACTGTGCCGTTTTCAGCATAAAGTAGTTGTAGAAGTCATGTTCAAATATAAAACAGGTTATGTTTAACTATAAAGAGGTTATTTGACATCTCTGTTAGTGCACACAACTGTACTGCAAATCTGAGAGCAGAGCAGGAGACCATGTAAAAGGAATAATAGGAAAAGACAAGGGAAACATTGAATTCCACACAGAAATTGGACAAACTACCTAAAAAGAAAATGCAGGATTGGTGCCTTGATAACCTGTGTGGCTGGGACAGCAGCAGCAGCTCCCTTCAAACACACACTATGTGATGAAGATGTTTTTAAAAATAATTAGAAGTCTATTTTTCAGTACAAAATTTTATTTAGCTAGCAACATACAAAAACAAAAGTGATTATTTTAAATTTAAATCCTTCCGATTCAATGCAAAAATACACAGTGCCATACAACTGACATCCGTTCACGTAATATTACACGGGAGGGGGGAGGTTATGGCAGGAACATTTTGCCTATATGAGGTTAACTTTTCTTACTAGTGAGATTGATGGCATGTTTTTGGCTTCTAGCACAAAACAGATAGTCCCCCTTCAACAGGCAGGCTTGCAGCAGCGTCTATACACAGCACTAACAATGTTGGGGAAGCGTGCAGGAGCAGAGTCAGGCTGCAAAGCATGTTCTGATACCATAAGGGAACAGACTGCTTTCAAACTACTAAGTTATTTAATACTTCAAGGGACAAGTCCTGGATCTGACACCGTCCACCAAGTTCTCAGCTGCAGAAGTGAATGCAGACCCCACGGTGGCCATTAGTCAAACCAGGGCCACACAGCTGCCAAACTCCATCTCTCCAGGAACAGTTCATGCTTCTGCACTTTCCCTCCCAACTGCTGCATGTAGCATAATGCTTTTCCAGCATCCCAACGGGAGTCAGTCAGGGAGACCAAAGGGGCCACACAGCCCACAGAGAGGTTTTGTACTTCAGTTCCTGGCTCTCAGGATGAAACCACTGAAGGGTAGAGCTGTGCTTTCGCAGTTAATACCAGGCAGCAAGTGTGGGGAAAACCTGACTTTTTAAGATAGCAACTGCTGTAGCTGCCATTTTGATCATGTTTTTCTGTTATCACTTTGGAAACAAGTAATTCAAGTGTTACTGAATACATAATGAATTAGTGCATGTTCAGTGGGAATACTGAAAATAAAAAACCCCATAAAATATGTCATTTGTACAGAGATGCAGAGGCAGAGGCACTGTCTCATCCATTATAGGCCCAATTACATATTTTTTATACAGGTAAGATTCATGATGTCGGAGACTTTTACTTGCACAGGTGCTAGGTTCTGTCCGCTAACTCTCACTGGAGTTTGACAGAAATATGCAGCCCAACTTACCGAAAGCTTTTGACATTTTCTAGAACTGCAGAGCAGCAGGTCAATTCTCTACATTTGACATTTTATAAGACAGTTAAGAGCAGACTCTTCTCTGCCATTACAGTTTTAACACAGAAGTTGCATCTTCAGATCTTTGAATTTTTTTAACTGTACCTAACTGTATCGATGCATGCATATTGTTTTAATGTCTTCCTCTACAAAATTCAAAACCAAGGAAGGAAGAATTTCTTATATATATGAATTTTGTAAATATCCTAGGGCATATTTCTCAAACTTTTTACTATTAGGCACTGGTTATTTACATCTAGTAACACAACATATAACTAAAGTTATAGTGCATGCACAATACCACTGAAAGAACTGAAACATTAAGGCAAAAAAATAGAGTAAAACTATCTAAAACCTTGCATATTGTTTTCTGATTCCATCAGAAGACTTAGGTATGTTGCAGTGTGATTTTATATAATGAAGCAAAAATCATCTTTGCTTTCTTCTTGAAGTAGAGGTGTTCTTGAAGGGGTCAAATTCATCCTGCAACATAAAAGTTCATTTTTAAAAGCTATCCGTGCATTTTGAATGAAAAAGGCAGAATTAATGTAGGAATTGGCACACCATCTTATTCCATATTTTCCAGTTGGCCTAATTCTGTTAGTTTTTCTTTGTTCCTGTTCCTTATTTTCAATATGAAGGAGACTGTTATTTACTGCTATAAGCTGCAAATACAATGAGATTATAAAGAAAGCAGTAATCAGGCTAGCTTTTGTTTTGATCAGAATAGATATTCTGAGACTAGAATCACTCATTTCCTAGTAAAACAGGAGAGAGACATGTATCTTTCTTTCCCTCTGTCTCTACACATGCACATGGCATCCCTTAATTAAATCATGGTATCTGTAAAAAAGAATATAGATACAATATGTCTGCAGGGGGTCAGGAAATAATTTTGTCCCCTTTATCATACAACATTGCACAATTGTTTGTGGAGGATGTGAAGAAAAGAGAAAGGGGAGGGGGTGTTAACTTTTCCTCTGGACATGAGGAATTGGCCACTCCCAGTTGGGATTCCAAATTCAATGGTTTGTCAAATCCTACATACCTCTGTAATTTCGATGTCCATATTGGTAGTTCAATATGTATAAAATCTAATGCTCTGACTTCTGCTGATGAAAAATGCTGCGTAAGACCTTCATATGATTATTGATTACAAGACTGGTCTTAGCAGTTAAGGACCTGTCCCGTAGAAACACTGCCTCCTTAGCAATATGAAGTTCAGCTTTCAATTTTTCAATACATATAAAATTCATTTTTACCCTTCTTTATATAATAATTTGTATCAGCAATGGAGATAAGGAGCTCTGTCCCTTTCATTTCCAAACTGCAGACTACAGCAAACACTGGGTTTTTTAATTTTTAAATGCGAAAGTAAAGTTCCTATTGCTTGGGTAGGCTGAAAACACTTAATTCACGCTGGAGTTACTGCAGTTCCTATTCAGGAAAACATATGCTTACATGTTGTCCTGAATAGTGACAATTTCTGGGGCCTTATTTTGAAATGCAGACAGCTATGTATAATAATGCTACCAAAAGATTAAAATATTTTAGATCCACAGAATATTAAGAATTTGAAAAGCAAGTAGTTTGATATCTGGAATTCATTTTTATTATATTTGCATTTTGTTAGCTAAACATCCTAATATTGTATTTGCTTATTTACATTTCTTTTGTACTAAGCATCTTACGGTCAGAGCGCTATGGAAAATACAACAGAATCAAGGGTTCATATGCTACAGAGATGGGTAGCAGTACAAACCCAACAGATCCACTGCAGTCCCACAGAATTATCACAGCACAAGCTATGTAATTATAACATTGGACATGGGGAAAAAAAAACCAGTTACTAACCTTTTGTAACTGTTGCTCAAGATACGTTGCTCATGTCCATTCCATGTTAGGGGTGTGTGTCGTGTGCACCATTGCCGGAGATTTCTCCCCTTAGTGGTATCTGTTGTGCATGCTTTAGCACCCTCTGGTGCTGTGTGTTTATAAGGGTTGCTGCCAGCACAGGCCCTCTCAGTTCCTCCTTGTCAGTCGATTCTGACAGAGGAATAGGAGGATAGGTCGTGGAATGGATGTAAACAACACACCTCAAAGAACAACAGTGACACGAGGTTAGCAATCATTTTTTCTTCAAGTGCTTGATCGTGTCCATTCCATGCAGGTGACTCACAAGCAGTGCCCCAAGAGGAGGGCTTGGAGTTCACGGACATGCTGATACAACGCTGCTCTCCTGATTCTGGTGTTGTCTCAGGTCTGTTGAGTGATGGCGAGTGAGATGTGAAGGTACGCACAGATGACCACGCTGCGGCCCTGCATATGTCCTGGATTGGGACCTGTGCGAGGAATGCTGCTAATGAATCCTGGGCTCTTGTAGAGTGAGGAGTTCAGATGGCTGGAAGTGAGACATTTGCCTGTTTGTAGAAAGCCTGAATTCAGACAAATAACTGCCTGGCTGCCACATGTAGCCCTCTCATCCTTTCTGCTATTGCTACTAGGAGCTCTGTGGATTTAGTCCTCTGAAGTTGCTGTTCCTCAGTGTTTTTGTGAGAGTTTGGGAAGAAAGCTGGCAGGGTAATGCCCTGGTTGATATGGAATTGTTTCAGCACCTTTGGTAGGAAGGACAGGTGGGGACGCAGATGGACCTTGTCCTTGAAGAACACTGTGTAGGGCCATTCTGACATAAGGGCCTTGATTTCAGAGACTCTTTTGACCAAGGTGATCGCCACCAAGAAGGCAACCTTACAACAGCAGCGGACACAATGAGGGAGAACCCGTGAGTCTTGACAGAGCCAGGTTTTAAGTCCCAGGGAGGGATTGGCTCATGGACCTGAGAATAGAGTTTCTCCAATCCCTTGGTCAGGTAGGTAGGCAGCCTGCCTGTTTTTCTGGGTTCAGCCACGCAGCATCCTTGCAGCTAGCTGCAGAGAGGTGAAGTTCAGGTGAAGCAGCTGTCCATAGTCTTGTGAGATCAGGTCTGAACAGAATGGGAGCAAGAGTCGAGTTGCTACTGATAGATCCAGGAGCATGCTGAACCAGTGCTGACATGGTCATGCTGAGGCTATAAATATAACTCATCTTGTCCAGCTCGACTTTTAGGAGGACCTTGTGAACCAGAGGAATCAGGGGAAAGGCACAGAATAGGAGATCCCTCTATGGGAGCAAGAAAGCAATGGAGAAGAAGCCCGGGCTGTACTCACACAACAAGCAAAACTGATGACCCATCCTGCTCTGCCTGGTCATGAACAGAGCTATTTGGGAAACCCTCATCATCGGAAGATGAATTTGGGGACTCCTATGTTAAGGGACCACGCACTGTGAACGGAAAAGAATCTGCTGAGGTGATCTGCCACTACATTTTGGACTTCTGGGAAATGTGACACCTCAAGGTGAATGGAGTGTTTTGCATAGAATTCCCTTAGACGGATGGTTTCCTGACCCAAGTCCCTCCCTGCTTGTTGATATTTATAGAACATGACCATGGTATCATCTGTCAGGGCTTTCACCACCTCTCCTGAGATCTGGCGGTGCAAGGATGCGGGAACTGGAAACGGTTGAGATTAGGGGTAGCTTGCCCCAGATGGTACCAGGAGGCCTGGGACTGGGAAGAAGCTTGATGCACCTTGCTCCTTCCTGCTCCTAGTCACCAGAGCTAGCAGGCCTTTCATTGGAGTCAAGAGTCTGGGAGTGACAGTAAACCCCTGGCTGCTTGAAAAGCCTCTGGTGTTGATAGAACAGCCAGACCACTTGTACTGCAGTGGCTTCTGGATCTCTGCAGTATCCCACACAGAATTCAAGACTCTAGGAGGAGGTAATGGTGTCATCCTGGGGTCAGGATGAAAGTGTAGCCCATCACGCGTCTCACTGCACAGTCTTCTCCCCATTTGTCCTTCTTCTGCACAGGTAAGCACTCTCTCTCTGTGCGCTGCTTTTTATGTTTCTTCCTCAGCACCAGAGATGTTGAGTAGTGGCAGGAAGAGCTCGGTGCCGGAGAAGTGCTTCACATCAATGCCAAAGTGCTCAGAGCACAATCAGAGCAGCCTGGCTCTGAGTCTCATCTGAGGGCAGCTTCCAGGAGAACAATGCTCACTAAAAGGCCAGAGCCCTTAGGTTGAAGGATCTGAAATCCCTACAAATCTGGCACTTGACCTTCATGTAATTCTCTCCCAAGCACTTGAAGCAGCTGGAGTGCGAGTTGCTCACAGGTATAGGTTTGCCACAGGAGACACAAAGTTTGAAGTCTGGGGACTAGAGCATGTCTGGGCCCTGTGGCAGAGAAGTCCCTCGATGATAGGGACTATCTATTTACACTATGTACAATAACTATATACACTGAACTATGATTAACTAACTAACTAAGAGTTAGAGTCCAAAAATCACTGGAAAGAAGCCTTGCTGAAGCAAGTTGTTCCAGCAACCATCACGGGTGATAAAGAACAGAGAGCATGAGTGGTCAGCAGAGTCCCTTATGCTGGTGTTAGAGCCAGCCCAATGGATACCACTGAGGGGAAAATTTCTGGCAATGCTGTATGGAGTGTCCACAAACCTAAAGTGGAATGAACATGAATAAGCTCTTGAAGAAGTGACATTTATTCCTACTCTTTGTTTCCTATCTTTTAACCAGTATTGGATCCATATGAGAACCTTTCATCCTACCCTATAAGTGTTTACTTTAAGAGCCTTTGGTGAAGCACCCAATCAAAGGCTTTCTGAAAATCCAAGTACACTATGTCCACTGGAACAAACAAGGAGTCTTGTGGCACTTTTCAAAGACTAAGAAATGTATTTATCGCATGAGCCTTTGTAGGAGAAATCCCACTACATCAGATGCTTGAAGATGGAGAACTTGTAGACTAACACGGCTACCCCTTTCAAACTATATCCACTGGATCATCTTTCTCCACATGCTTGTTGACAACCTCAAAGAATCTAACAGATTGGTAAGGCATGATTTTGCTTAACAAAAAACATTTTGACTCTTCCCCACCACATCATGTTTATCTATATATCTAATAATTTTGTTCTTTAGTATGTACTCAACCAATTTGCCTGGTACTGAATTTAGGCTTACTGGCCTGTTATTTTTAAAGGCTATCTTTTCCCTTCTATCATTTTTACTCTGCTATTTAGTCATGGTGGCATTTTCGTGGGGGGGGAATATGTTTAGTTTGAGCCTCTATTATGGTATCTTAAAATGCAGGCATTTTCCTTTTGTGATTTTTCATTTACACTTCTGGTTAACTAGCTTCCTTCCTTTTTGAAATAATGACAATGTACCTTCAGTCAGTTTAATACTTCGCAAAGTGATAATATGAAGTTGTGAGAATTAGGACAAGAGAAGACCATACTGTACCTCATCTGATTCAAAGTCAACCCCTCTAGACATTTGGCTTTGTGAGCTTCTTCTGCTGGATGTGGACATGCTTGACAACCTTACGTGTAACAGGAAAAACAATTATCCTCACGGAACACAGCATCAGAACCAGACATTCTAAGTTTTCTCTGTATGGCTGGATCAAACCTAAATAAAAACACTTTGTATATCCTGGTATCATGTAAATCCAGGTCACGGAGTTCTCAAGTTGCTACTAAGTGTATGCATTAGTTCTGAAAACCATGTAACAAGTGAGGTTTTAGTGAAGGAATTAAGTAATGACGTCCTTTAAATGGCTATTAGTTGTCTGTCAGTTGTCAGTAATGGGGGGATGTTTCCAAAAGAAATCTGCTCCAAGGTGGATCCCTAAACAAAGTGGCCATATTTTCAAAAATACTCATCATCCATCACCTCCTAATAAAAACAACATGTGCTACTGTGTACCAAGGCCTTTTTGAGCAGGTGGAGGCTAGAATACATCTGTCAATCTGGCTAGTAATTAATATACTTTGAAAGATGGCAAAAATACACACATGGTCTGTTCTCATCATGGCCACATGCATTTTCAATCTTACAGCTCCTTTTCTAATAACACAGTTACTGAATGTTCCCCGTCCCCTCCAAAAAGGGAACTTTTACAACCACCATGAAATGCTCTTGTATCACAGAAGTCAGTTCTCTCTTTCAAAAGTTTAGCAATTTTTTAATTAAATATTAAATTACAAATTTTTAAAAGTGAGTAACAGGAAATGTAATTCTTTCTTGACAATCAGAGGAATATAGTGTGATGGCCCAGCTCATGTCCATCACTCTACAGGGGCTCACAGGCACCTGAGATGGCTATTGGCCATTTTGAAACAACAGTACCAACCTTTGGTTTGCTTTGGAAGCAGGAGTAAAAGAAATTTCTTCCACATCAGAGTCATCCTCTATAATGTCCTGGAAAAAACAACGTTTTGCAGAAGGTTAAAGTACATTATGTACTTTTTGGGGGTGACAGCTAGAGTGCACAAATTACTTTACTCTTTGTTTAGGGTTTTCTGGAGCGTCTACACTTCAAACAATTTAATCTAGATAAAGGAAATTCATTTGCTATGGCGAGCTCGATTTGACAAATGTATTTCAAGTGGGCCGTACATACCATAAATCAAAATACTAGGGCACTCTCATGGCACTGCAGAGTGCTGTGTATGCAAGGCTACACTCCACGATAGCACACTCTCTCTCCCTCTCTCTGTTAGAGAGAGAGTGTGGTCCTGTGGAGCGCAGTCACAGGCTGGATGGAAAAGGTTCACAGGCCGCATTTGGGCCATGGGCCACCTGTCAGAAACCCCTGATCTAGATAAAATAAAAGAAAACTCCTTAGGGACTACTCAGTTCCTTAATCTTAACAAGTGTGCTTACAAGGTTTATTGGTTGGGGTTGTACATTCTGCAAGGGGCCTGGCAAACTGGGACCGAGACTCTTTAGGCTTTAACTTTGGGTATCAGATTGTCCAAATTATTACTTGCAAACTGACCAATTATCTTTTCAAGTTCTCAGATCAGTTCAACCACAATATTTGTCCTGCTGACCTTCTGTGAATCTCACACACTGGCCGTACACAATGTTAAGAAAGAAATTTTAGCCTTAACTAATATATTTTGCCTTTTGTTTTGAAAAGGGCAGTTAAGCAGGCCTGGTCTACGTTAGTTAGGTTAACTTAGTTGTGCATGTCTACACTTAACTTTGGCTCTCAGGACCCAAGTTCACCATTATGCCAACTTAATAACACTACCTTCCCAAGTGGCAGAGTCATGGCTGATGTACTTAGTTCAACACAGTACAAAAGTAGACACTGCATTACTTATGTTGATCAACTGTCCTCCAGCAGCTGTCCCACAATGTCCCACCCCAAATGCTCTAGTCACCATTCTGAACTCCACTGCCCAGAGGTCGTGGAAGCTGGAAGCCCTGCTGCTCTTTTAGAGTGCTGTGAATTTTTTTAAATCCTTTTTCCGGCTTTGGTGAGCACATCGAGCAACTCCGGATTGCTAAGTGCATCTGGCCAGCTGACCATGCTACCTACATGCTCCAGGCAGACTTCTGCCCGAAGTAGACAGGAAATATTGGATCTCCTGGGCCTGTGGGGAGAAAAAGCTATGCCGTAGAAATGTAGATATCTATGCGAAGATTGCTGGGGGATGCAGAAGGGATATGACAGGGACCAGAAGCAGTTCTGCATGGGAGCCAAGAAGCTCTGGCAGGTATACCAGATGGCCAGGGAGGGCAACAACTGATCGAGTGCCAAGCCACAGAACAGCTTTTACAAAAACCTGCATACCATACTTGGCATACACTCAGCCCCCACCTCCCCACTGCTCCATGGATACCTCTAAAGAACCCCAAGTCACAAGTCCCTGCTGTGAAAAGCAAAGAGGAGGAGATGGTGAATGAGGAAGGAGGAGGAAGAGTATGGGGGAGAGGCAACTGGAGGATTCAGATATGAAACCAGCCAGGAGCTCTTTTTGACTTCACCAAAATCCAGCTAGTTGAGCACGGGTAAGCCTGATACAGGTGAAGGAAAGGTGGGTCACTGCGCAATTTAATTTTAAATTACAGGGCTGGCACCCCCAAAGGAGCAGGGCATAACTTTTGATTTATCCTTAATTTACTCGTGCTAGAAGAGTTAGTGGTACAACCAAAAGAGGGAGAGTTGTTACCCCTCTACCGCACACAGAGCAGTTTGGTTCTGTACACAGGGATGTCCCAGGGATCTTCCTGAGAGATCTCAGTGAAACTTTCATGAAGATATATAGGCCATGTCTACACTATACACACTTGTTGATTCCCGTTACATCACCATAGCCGCTGTAGTTAGTACATCACTTGTGCACGTGCCTACTTGGTTCCTTGTGTCAGCGATGCACGTACTCACTAGGAGCGCTCGTATCGATGTAAAATCGCTTCTCACCTCTGAGTAATTCTTGGCAGATGAGTTCCGAGAGGGCTGTTGTCTTGAAGATTTAAAGGCTAAAATCAAGCAGATGAGAACATATCATACCATATACTAGTGTTTCGTCTTCACATTTTGACTGAAATGTATTTTACTACAAAGTATAAATGAAAAGGTGCGGTAAACAGGCTTACCTTAGTTTACTTTTTATGATTTCTCCCACAACATTCCAGACAAGATTGAACTATGCTTTTCCCAAGACAGTGAGTGGAGGAAAAACCCATAGGAACTAAATGACATTATCAGAAACTTCCTATTCTAGCTAGGGAAAGTATAACCCTTTTGGTTAGAGAAAACACTCATGAACACAAATTAAACTAACATTTAGTTTTATATAGGCCTGGTGTGATGCACTCGTGTGAGCCCATGACAATGGGGAACCCCACTGACTTCATTAGGGCTCCATGTAGATACAAGGGTCTGGCCCTATGGATCAGTTTGTAGGGCTGGGGGCACAGTGGGTATTAAACAGAATGCAATACAATATTGAAGACTGTGCCTATTCTAAAGGACATCATGATTTCATAGTGAGAGAACACTTGTGCTCTGATCCCATTTTGAATAAAACCAGAAATCAGTAGTCATTTCAAATAAAATGAATAGATTCATTCTGTGTTAAACTGATCCTATAAAATTTAGCTCACCTTTGAGTGATTCTCAAACAATGAAACTAGCCTTTATTTGGGCAGTGATGCAGAAGAGACAAAGGTTACTCTGATATTTTGATGAATTATCAGCCACTTCTTTTCACAGCTAATCTTCGCATACTGAGTCAAACATTCTTGAGTTAAACGAGACTATGAAAAAGATAATTTTTGGAGACTGCAGTAGGTCATTTGCATTCATGTGCATGAAGGCAGCAATAATAGTTCAGAATGTCTTGTATTAATTCTTCTGTTCCACATACACACTCCCAGTGGAATACTTAAACAGAGGAGGGGAAAGATCAAGGCATGATGTTTTTATTAACATACGTAAAAAATACAGTAAAAATCCAACATACTTCCAAATGCAGAGGCCGTGCAACAAGTCGAAGGACAAGCACTGATGTATTTTAAAAGATGACTTTAAAAACTAACGTCCAGATAAAGAAGTCCTTCCATCAGTAATTTTCTCATAGACTCATAGACTTTAAGGTCAGAAGGGACCAGTACGATCATCTAGTCTGACCTCCTGCAAAATGCAGGCCTCAAGACCTTACCCACCCACTCCTGCAATAGGCCACCAACCTATGACTGAGTTATTTACCTCCTTAAATCATGATTTAAGGACTTAAGATACAGAGAATTCACTGGTAGGTGAACCATGCCCTCTGCTACAGAGGAAGGCGAAAAACCCCCAGAGCCCAGGCCAATCAGCTCTGGGGGAAAATTCCTTCCCGACCCCAAATATGGCGATCAGTTAAACCCTGAGCACGTGGGCAAGTCTCAACAGCCAGTTATCCAAGAAACAATTCTCTGTAATAACTCAGAACCAACCCCACGTACTCTCCCCTCTTAGGCCACTTGTAAATCCACCACACACAGCCAAATATCAGTCAATTTCCAAAATAGGCTAATCATACCATCCCCTCCATAAATTTATCAAGCTCAGATTTGAAAGCAGTTATGGTTTTTGCCCCCACAACTTCCCTTGGAAGGTTATTCCAGAACTTTACACCTCTAATGGTTAGAAACCTGCGTCTAATTTCAAGCCTAAATTTCTTAATGGACAGTTTATAACCATTTGTTCTGGTGTCCACATTGGTGCTGTACTCAAATAATTCCTCTCCCTCCCTGATGTTAATCCCTCTGATGTATTTATAGAGAGCAATCATATCCCCCCTCAACCTTCTTTTGGTTAAGCTAAACAAGCCAAGCTTCTTGAGTCTCCACTCATAAGGCAGGTTTTCCACTCCACAGACCATCCTTGTAGCCCTTCTCTGCACCTGTTCCAATTTGAATTCATCCTTCTTAAACATTGGGGACCAGAACTGCACACAGTATTCCAGATGGGGTCTCACCAGTGCCTTGTACAGCGGCACTAACTCCTCCCTGTCTCTACTTGAAATACCTCTCCTGATACATCCTAGAACCGCATTAGCTTTTTTCACGGCCACATCACATTGGTGGCTCACAGTCATCCTATGATCAACCAGTACTCCCAGATACTTCTCCTCCTCCTCAGTCCGTTCCAACTGATGCATCCCCAACTTATAGGAAAAATGCTTGTTGTTTGTCCCTAAATGCATGACCTTGCACTTCCCATTATTAAATTTCATCCTGTTCCTGATACTCCAGTTTACAAGGTCATCCAGATCTTTCTGTATGGTATCCCGATCCTTCTCCGTATCGGCAATACCTCCCAACTTGGTGTCATCCGCAAACTTTATTAGCACATTCCCGCTTTTTGTGCCAAGGTCAGTAACAAAAAGGTTGAACAAGATCGGTCCCAAGACAGATTCCTGAGGGACTCCACTGGTAACCTCCCTCCAGCTTGACAGTTCACCCTTCAGTATAACCTTCTGTAGTCTCCCTTTTAACCAGTTCCTTATCCACCTTACTATATTCATATTAATCCCCATCTTCTGTAACTTAGCTAATAACTCCCTATGTGGAACTGTATCAAAGGCCTTGCTGAAATCTAAGTAAATTAGGTCCACCGCATTCCCTTTATCTAAAAAATCTGTTATCCTTTTAAAAAAAGGAGATCAAGTTGGTCTGGCAAGATCTCCCTTTTGTAAAGCCATGTTGTATTTTATCACAGTTACCATTATCCTCTACAGCCTTAAGTACTTTCTCCTTCAAAATTTTCTCCAAGACTTTGCATACTACCGAGATCAAACTAACAGGCCGGTAGTTACCTGGATCATTTTTATTCCCTTTCTTGAAAATAGGAACTACATTAGCGATTCTCCAGTCATACTGTACAACCCCCGAATTTACAGATTCATTAAAAATCCTCGTTAAAGGGCTGGCAATTTCATGAGCCAGTTCCTTTAGTATCCTCGGATGGAGATTGTCCGGACCCCCCGATTTAGTCACATCCAGCAGCTCAAGTTTGGCTTCTACCTCAGGTATGGTAATTTCCACATTCATGATCTCGTTCTCATTAGCTTCCCTACCTCTACCCCTCAGCTCAACTTCACTCTCATTGAAAACAGATGCAAAGTACTTATTTAGACATTGAGGTTTGCTACCTATGAAAAATCCACTTTAACGGAGAGATTCTGAAGATTACTAATCCAGTATACTTGTTTCAGAGACTTCCTGAGACACACAATTTTAAAAACTGCAACTGCAAAATGTGCTGTAGAGCACTTCATTTCTAAGAGTGCCAATTATGATCTGAATGACACTATACTATTTTCTTTATCATCAAGTCACTTCAGATTTATACTGATGTAAGAGTGGAATCTGGCCCCAGGTCTGTAAGCATAGCCTTTTATCTATCATGATCTCTACGAAAAAAATTTGTTATGGGGCAAAAGTTGCTGCTCACTTTTAGTGTTTAACTGCACTAATTTTCACTCACTGCTACCACTGGCAATTGCGTCCTTTGAATTCCAGAATGACCTGTGTCATGTTCACTCTTTCATGGTCTTTTGCTTCATTCACCATGACCTGAATAGAAAACTCCCACCCCATTCCAGTCAAGGTTTCATCACAAATCCAGAACTACCTCATTGATTTAAATCACAGTTTGGGAAGCTTCTATAAAGACTATTTTGGAAGCTCTTGAAACTACCTGAACTCATCAGCTGGAAAAGTAGACAGAGAGACTCATCAACCCCATGAATTAGTCTTAAAATAATAAGTAAGAAATGGGGGTAGGAAAAGAAGTCAGCTAAACTGAACTTCACTAGCAGTTCACCTCCCTACTTAACAGCCAAATGAAGATCCATGAGATGCTTGATTTTTTCTCCTGAAAACAAAGGTTACATCACAAACCTTTTTAACTTCATTATAGCATCCTGCAAAGGGATAGCAATTTTAGAAGGCACATGAAAATAACATGCTGATTCTCAACATACCTTCTAAGATAGACATGTTCTTGACAGGTGCAGACACGGGCTTGTAAGTTCTACTGCTATTAGACTGTTCTTGTCTAGTGTTTCCTGTAGGGATAATACATAATCAATATTTCGCCCCCTGCATGTTTTCTATTAATTGTGAAATTCTAAAGAAATAAGCTCCAAAAGCTCCCCAACAAAGGGGACATCTCTATCGTAGTGGGGAACGCGCTTCCCAGCTCAAGCCGACAGACACACCATTAGCTCTGCAAGAACTAGCGAGAAGAAAATTGGAACATTGCTAGGAGTAACAGAGCTGGCAGCTCAGGCTAGCTGCCTGAGTACATACAGGGTGTCCAGGCAGGTTTGTACTGCAGGGTGGTACTGACAGCACATCAGGCTATATGCCTGCTTATAAACCCACGTGGACTCCCCGTGTATGTACTCTGGTAGCTAGCCTGAGCCGCAGCAATGCTAGCCCCACAACTATACTGATTTTTCAGTGGTGTAACAAATCAGTAATATTTACAGCCCACTTCAGTTTCTTCTTTAATGTTTACAAGAAAGAAGCCATTCAATATATATAACTTACAACTCACTGCACAGATGGATACAAATAATCAACAAGAACATTGGAAAGTCAAGAAAGAAATTTTAAAAACACAAAAACTAAATACTCTTCTTTATCACAACATATACTCTTCAGACTAGAAAGGGGATAAAAATGGGAGCGTGATTTAGCTTTTAACATAGTGTCTACTCCAAAGCCAAAAATTCCTCTCCCCTTTCTTGACTAAGTGTTGGGCACATTTTCCCATTAGGTGGTTTCCATAACTAATTTATTTTTGAAATGCCAGTCATAATTTCAGTTCATAGGCCCTGATCCTGCTGTTGAATCTGCTAGTCCCCCGAAAGACATGCTGAGCCCAATGAGGGCTATGGGAGTTTTGGCTAGCTGATCCATCTGCAGAACTGGAAACTGATTTTGTTTTTTTAATAATAGTCTTAACAACAAGGAGTGCAATTCATTGAAAAGTGAACAATCAATTACAATCAGACCAGAAGGTGGCTTGACTTTATGTACGTATGTATTTATTCATCAACCAACCAAAAGCCCTCTCCGCTTCCCAGATTAAGACAAATTTTCTAACACCTAGGAGGAAAAGAATATCTTCTCCATGACAGAGAGCATGATGGAAGCTATCATAACAGACATACCAACCAAATGAAGGTATTGCCTAATATTATTAGTACAAAAGAACAGACATACATCTCTCTGCACAGGGCTTCCCCAAGAGATTGCTAAAATACTGCAGCATAGGAATATGCTATTTTTTCATCTTTTCAAAACCTCAATTTCAATTTAATCTTTGTTAAGGTGGCAAGATACTGCTGCGACTGCTGTCAAAAATGCTGGTAACAAAAAGATCACATTGGGAATCTGATTAAAAAACAAGCCACTATGGCATTTCATGGGAGCCTTATTGAAAGGGACTTTTAAAAAAAAAAAAAAAGGGAAAAAAGGGAAAACGACTAATAACTGCAATACAAGGAATGTAAGAAATTACTAACCTATTCCTCTTCGAGAAGCCCCTCTTGATGTTGAGTTTTGCCCTCTTCCACCTCTTGCCCGACCCCTTCCTCGACCTCTTACTCTGCCAGATGTTGCAGAGGTCCCATCATCTGAATCATCATTGCCTTTTTGTCCTGATGTTCCCATATCCATAAGATCATCATCACTAGAGCCAGAGACAAGAGCAGCCTCCTGAGATCTTTGAGCTCTAGCCCTGGTCATAGCCTGAAAGAAGTGAACATTTAATTGTAATAATGAAATGCACCAATATTGAAATCATGGTTATGACATATTCATAAGAACTCAGATTTAGGGCCAAATTCAAAGGTGATATGAATCATTTAGAAAATAGATATCTCTTTCCTAGTCATTTTGATACAGTCCCAGAAAGAAATGTTAAAAATCCACTCATCCACAGAGCCCAAAGAAATGACCTGCAATCTGGAATAAAGATGAACGGGCTCTGTGAATGAGTGGATTTTTAACATTTCTTTCTTTTTCATGTCTTACAAAGACTAGGGGCCCAATCCCTCCCTTCACTTACACCAGTGTAAGTGCACTGAAGTCAACAGATGAGACGAACCAGGCCGGAAGGTAATTTGGCATTTCTAGATTTCCATTAGACTGTGTCTGCCCAGATGTCCCCTGACCCAATTCAACGTAATTCCCATTTATAGTTTACAGATTAAGTTAAATCATAGTTTAACCACACACAAGAGATAAGTGTTCTTATTGTTGTTATAATTAAGGAACTTTAAGTGCCACTGACTTTTCAATGGGACTTAGGTGACAAAGTCATGTAGGCCCTTTTGAAAATACGATCTGCAGACAATTCTGAGTGTGAGAACATAGCTAACTTCCATCCAAACTATGAGATCCTCATGACATAAGAGTCTCCTGACTTGGTATTAGTCATAGCTTTCACCACCATAGTAACTTGAAATACACCATTTCAGCTAGAGATCAGAAATTCTCATTGAAAAGGCTGGTCTACACAGACACTTTCATTCACAGCAAGCTGGGCTATAAAACTACCCTACACCATGTACCTGTGTGGACCGTGCTATCTTGCACTATGGAAATTTTAGTACCCTTCACTTCCCTTTCAAACCAGACAGATCAAAGCACTTTTAGCACACAACAGCCTACTGTGTAGTAGATTTACAACCTAGCTTGCTGCAAACTAAGAGCTCATTTGACAAGCCCAATAGTTGCCAGTCACATCTAATTCTATGCACCCAAGAAGAGCTTATTTTCCTTCTTACAGATGAATGGATATTTGATTCTGAACAGCTCTGCAGAAGGACTGCAGAAAAATTGAGGAACTAGCTGCTTCACCTAACATATTCCAGAATGGACCACCTCCAAAAAAAAAGCACAATCCAAATTCATCACATGCTCCCACACAATGAAAGAAAGAAAAAAACAAAACAAAACAGGAAATCTACATAGAATCATAGAATAATAGGGTTGGAAGGGACCTCATAAGGTCATCTAGTCCAACCCCTGCTAAAAAGCAGGACCACTCCCCCTAAATCACCCCAGCCAGGGTTTTGTCTAACCGGGCCTTAAAAATCTCCAAAGATGGAGATTCCACTACCTCCCTAGGTAGCCCATTCCAATGCTTCACCACCCTCCTAGTGAGAAAGTTTTTCCTAATATCCAACCTCAACCTCCCCCGCTGTAATTTGAAACCATTGCTCCTTGTTCTGTCCTCTGTTACTACTGAGAACAGCCTAGCTCCCTCCTCTTTGGAGCACCCCTTCAAGTAGTTGAAGGTTGCTATCAAATCTCCCCTCAGTCTTCTCTTCTGTAGACTAAATAAGTCTAGTTCCTTCAGTCTGTCCTCATAAGTCATGTGCCCCAGCCCTCTAATTATTTTTGTTGCCCTCCACTGGACTCTTTCTAATTTGTCCACATCCTTTCTGTAGTGGGGAGCCCAAAACTGGACACAGTATTCCAGATGCGGCCTGACCAGTGTCGAATAGAGGGGAATTATCACATCCCTCGATCTGCTGGCAATACTCCTATTGATGCAGCCTAATATGCCATTGGCCTTTTTGGCAACAAGGGCACACTGTTGGCTCATATTCATCTTCCCGTCCACCATAACTCCCAGGTCCTTTTCTACAGCACTGCTACTTAGCCGATCGGTCCCCAGCCTGCAGCAGTGCATGGGATTTTTCCGTCCTAAGTGCAGGACTTTGCACTTGTCTTTGTTGAACCTCATGAGGTTTCTTTCGGCCCAGTGTTCCAATTTGTCCAAGTTTCTCTGAATCCTGTCCCTGCCCTCCAGGGTATCTACCATTCCCCCCAACTTGGTGTCATCCACGAACTTACTAAGCACACAGTCTATCTCATCATCAAGATCATTAATGAAGATGTTGAATAGAAACGGCCCCAGGACCGACCCCTGGGGCACTCCACTCATTACCAGTTGCCAACGAGACATTCAGCCATTGATTTCAACCTGCTGAGCCCATTGATCTAGCCAGTTTTCTATCCATGTTCTGTTCTTTTCTAAAAATTATTCATATGCTCAGACCAACCTCGCTACAACACTGTGAATATTAGATTCTGAAATCTGCCTGAAATGTAGTTCATCAACAGACAAATTAATTCACTGCTTCTAGGACTACTGAGGCACTGCTATCTTTGAACTGGAAATTTGCAACTGCTTGACTAAATCTTATAAATATAGGTTTTTTTGTGGAGCTGTCTCCCAAATGATACTAGTCACATGGATGACTGGGCAAGGGCTTCAGTTAGGCCTTTTCTTTCCTGCTCTGTATGTCTTATAAATATGCCGTGCACAAATGGACTCTTAAATACTTCAGCTGGATCTTTCGGAGAAATTCTGTGCTTTGATATACAGTTCTAGGCTGCAGCCAAAAGACAGAACAGAAATTGGATATCCTTTTCTCAAACACCCTCCCCTGCACTCAGTAATTGTCAAACCACTCACATAAACCCATTTAACAGATTATGGCATTTCACTGATTAGGAATCTTAATATAGGTTTCTCTTTTATAAAGCCACCACAGTTTATTTAAAATGTAGAGAAAAAAAACAACAAAATTTGTTATCTCAAGAGTACCGTAAATCAGACATTCTGGTTCAGAATGTTTTTGTTTGGTTTTTCAACCAGAAGCACGCTGTGACTTTGAGGGCATCTCACACACAAGGATATTGACAGGTGATTTGCAATTCTGCATCCAATACAAGACCTTGTGGGGTCTCTCTCAGAAATCACTAAAACTTGTCACAGAATTCTCTCTTCCTTCTTGAGAAATTAGGCAAGTGTGATACAGAATGTCAGGAACCATGCTTCTGCACCAATCGAAATGACAGTGCTTCACTGATATGCAATATCAACACAGACACATGTTCTACATCCTACATTTGTGTTTTCGGGGAATTACCTCACGAACTTCCTCATCTTCCTCTTCAGTATTCTCTTTTCTGGTCTCCCTAAATTTTCGCACCTACATCACAGTAATATAAAACAGAAGATCAAATTTATAGTTCAGCCTGTACAATATCTGAAAAAACAAAAATTCCAAGATATTGTTCCTCCTTTAATAGTTTGGAGGTGAACTTAGATTTTGAGAGAGATCAACTGAATGTCTGTTATTTTACTGTATTTGTTTTGACAGGTATAGAATAGCATTATCCCTGTTCAACATGTTAGCAGAAAGACTTTGCTGACTTTAAAGAGCAACAATTACATTACCAGGTAATACCAGGTACAGAGCAATAATTTCCATTTGTAGTTTACAGATTAATTTAAATCATAGTTTAATTACACACAAGAGATAAGTGTTCTTATTGTTGTTGTAATCAAGGAACTTTAAGTGCCACTGACTTTTCAATGGGACTTAGGTGACAAAGTCATGTAGGCCCTTTTGAAAATACGATCTGCAGACAATTCTGAGTGTGAGAACATAGCTAACTTCCATCCAAACCATGAGACCCTCACGACATAAGAGAGAGTCTCCTGACTTGGTATTATTCATAGTTTTCACCACCATAGTAACTTGAAATACACCATTTCAGCTCTCCATAACTCTTGTGTATTCTAGACTCATCCTTATTACACCGTCTTAATCAAATTCACCAATGGCATAAAGCAGGTGCCATTGCATGGACTTACCATTGATAAATACCAGTGGTCAACTTGGCCCCAAAACTGGAAGGCAAACTAAACATTTGCATCTACCAATGCCTGCCAGTCTGTATGTTATCTCATCAATGTTTGTGTAGAGTTTAAGGTATTGGCCACATGCAGTTAAAAACTGACAGATTTATGTGCACGAGTGTATCTATAAGATCCTGTTATGAACAATTAAAATATGTCATTAAGATTGGTGCAAGACGCAACATATCAAAATACAAGATGCAATTTTAAAAACAGATAAATATCTAGCTCAAAAGCCTCTTGAGCTTTTTTGTTTGTGTTCATGAATGTGAAGGATGAAGGGGACAAATTAGAGACCGGGATTGTGCAAGCTTCAAACACTGAGAAAGCTGTCAGTATACTACAGTCTTAAGCTACAACCTAGGCTGCTCCTAAGCAGGAGGACAGAGTAATTCAGTACTAACCTCCTCATCTATTTTTGCTTCCTCTGCATCAGTGCGACGCTCCTTAAGAAACCTCTGGGTTTTTTCTAATTGAAACTTCACCAACTCTTCTATAGCATCTTTCTCTTCTTTGTCCACAAACTCTTGCACTGCTTCTCCCATCCCTCTTTCAGTCAGAAGTGAAAGCTGCACATTCTTTAAGAGGCAGAAGACGCAGAGGGGAGGAGAGATTATTATGTAGGCTTAAAAATAAAATAAAATAAAATAATAATAATAATAAATAAAAAACCCTCAAAACCCACAATTTCCTTGAAATGGCAATATTTACCCCAAATCAGAATATTACAGTGATATTATTCTTTAGGAAACATAAATACACAAAAATATTTTAATATGTTAGTCAAAAATTGGATACATCAGGAAAAACTAATAGGTGATGCTCTTTAGTCAAGAACCTCTAGCATTAAAGGATTAATGTGCTGTGTAAAACAAATTAAGGATGAATAACGTTAAAAAGCATTATGATTAGTGATGGAAGAAGAGAGTAAAATGCGGGTCAAGTGAATCAGTTAAAATGGAGGAAGTGATAATGTTAATCTTTACTGCATTTGTGCCAGGACCAAACATTAGACTATGAAAAGCAGACAAAAACTGATTTTGTATATTATACATACAGCAGATTTCACCTCATAGCACCTTAGCTCCCAGCAAAAAATTCCTATTATCCAGAATTTGCCAATATGTGAAAAGCAGTGTTTTCAGGGGAAACGCAAACGCACCCCCCCACACCCACCAATAATAAATTGCACAGAACAGTAGTTGTGAAACTGTTTATTAACTTTTAGTACCAAAAAAGAAATCTGAACACTGACACATAGTAACGGATACACTGCATAGTGTACCAATTTTACATACAGAAAACTTAGGAAATCACAATTATAAAGAAAAAGAATTTTAAAAACACCAAAGAAAACTTATGAAAAACTTACTATAATGTCTCTGTATGCTGAACAGGACTGTTCCTACAGTGAGCACTCTTTATGCGTCACACATTAAAGCAGCATACGATTTAATACATAAATAAAAAAGTTTTAAGAACAAGATGTCCAATATGGTCTGCTTTCTAAAGCTCGCTATCTCCACCTATAAATCCTTTTCCTTTTTGCATTCAGCCTCAACTCCAGAACTCTGGCATATCCTGCGGAAAAAAACCATCCACTGCATTTAGCTGCTCAGAAGGAAGGCTCTTCCACTTTCTCATATGAAGCACTGTTCTCTTGTGCCTGATCAGCCTGTTGGTGCTTTATAACCTCTATAGCTTCCGGATATTCAGCATTAGAAAGCTCACCTTCTATCTCCAAACAGCTGTTAGAGTCAACAATAGCCTCAAACTCCTCTACTGTTCGATTTTCAGGAACAGAAACATTGTCCAGCTTATCGATGTACACAGGCCATCATTTTCTATTATTGATGCAACCTCTCCCTTTCCAACACACTTCAGAACAGTCTCTGGGAGAACAGCTGCCTATGACTCCTTAGCAGGATGAAGTACATGAATCAAAATAGGTTTTTTGACAGCACCATTTACCACTCCTAAACGTGAGTCAGTATCAGAGAAGCAGTAATGCACTCTAAGACAAGTGCAGTAGTGACCTTTGATGTTTTTAATGACAACTGAGCCCACTGGCTTCATGACTGAGGCTGTATCCAGAGCGAAATGTTAACATGAAGTGGGCTACATTACCTGAATGAGCTAGGCAGTTGTCAGCCAAGAGGCACATGTGTTAGTCTTGTAATCATAAGCTCCCTGTTCCAGTTCTTAAATCGCTCTTCAAAGAATGAACTTATCATCCATCTATGCATTGCTTGAGTTTATGTAGGTCACATGCAACTCTGAGTGGTTGTTAGGGAAACCATGGAGGCCCCTATTCTTTCTGATCCCATTCATGTTTGCACAACACAGAAATATGATGTTTTCCAAGTTTATTTACGCTCCTGCAAAACCCTCTTTCAGAACGCCAACGTCTCTGTTGGGAATACCCTAGTAAAAGAAAGCAGACCCATCAGCATGAAGAGGTCATGGGGCTGGAAGTGTTAAGAATGCTGGGTGAGGTATCAGTCCTCCATTCAGTAGCTGCCAGAAGATAAGCATCTTGTTTCTTGCCATGCTCCTTACACTGAACAACGTCAATGGACTTTCTACCAGCTGACCCCTCTGAAGGGTTGAACTCTTTCTCTGCCACTAGTTGACTTTCCGTTTCCATACTGGCCTGCAGAGTTGAGCTTCTTGTCCAAGCTTATGCTAAACCAGAGCCACAGGGCCCTTCACCAATATCTGCGCACTTTCCATCTGATTCACACTTGCAGCCTCAGTATGTGCTGTTCCTATGTTCCTGTAAAATGTTACAGCTGTTCTGAATGCATGAAAAAATGGACTTTGGAGACATCAAACCTTTCAGCCACTCTAACTTGCTTAGCACAGAGCTCAGGTAGGGTCTCCAGGACTCAAACTTAATTGGGAGAGATAGGTCTATGCCATTTGAAGCCATGGCACATAGCAGAAGCGTTCACTACATAAACTCAGAGCCTGGAAATGCATTATAGGATGGATCGCCTTCCAAAACAATTTACTACTAAGAGACACACCTGTTGCTTTAAATCATGATTTGAGGACTTTAATAACTCAATCATTGGTTAGAGGTCTATTGCAGGAGTGGGCGGGAGGTTCTGTGGCCTGCATTATGCAGGAGGTCAGACTAGATGGTCATACTGGTCCCTTCTGACCTTAGAGTCTGAGTATACACCTGTTGCTAATATCTGAATCCCAGTAACGTGGATGTTAGTGGGACGGATTGGTTCCTGGCAATAGATTTCCATTAACTGAAAGTTGTTATGATCTGGAGTGCTATATAGAAGACTCTACTGAATTTAGAATTATGAAATAACTTTAATAGCTAGAATGCAATAAAGATTACAAGACAGGTAATATTTTGATCAGTACACATAAGAGTGGAAGTTCGTAATTTCTGCAAACAATAATAATTCCTACTAGTTATGTTATGCCAGGCAATTGCTATAGACTCAGACTCTAAGGTCAGAAGGGACCAATATGATCATCTAGTCTGACCTCCTGTATAATGCAGGTCACAGAACCTCACCCACCCACTCTTGCCATAAACCAAATAGCTGTTGATTAACTCAAAATGAAGAAACTACTGATGTAGTTTTGGAATATTCTTTTTTCAAAGTAGCCAGATCTTTCAAGCAAGACACCAGTTCCCAGGCAAGAATACTGACATTTGAGTAGCGTGCTCACTTTAGTCCAGGATAATGCAACACTAAAGCTCTTACTCGGGAACATTATGTATGCTTAATTTATTTTCAAGTTGTCCATCTGTCCCTAAATGAGGTTTGGTTTTTTTTAAAAACAGTTGTATAGAAACAAAGGAGCCTGCTCTACTGAGCAATAGTTAAACATGCTGGGGAAAAAAAAAAAACACCCAACCTCCTCCCAAAACTATTTAGCCATTAAAATAGTTAGCTTTCTTTTCCATGAAGCAAATACATCAGCATTACAATTAAAACAGACTTTTAAAAAAAAGTAGTAGTATTTTTTGACATTCAATAAATTCTTATACAAATGTGCTAATGGGAATTCTGTCACAAAACAGAAAAGCTATTGCTGTAATTAAAGAAACTAATGTAATGCCAAGCTGTTATAACAGGACATTAAAAACTTGCAACACGGTGATAAATGCAGAATATAGAATCCTCCCTCTCTCTCCCTTTCATCTCCAAGTTCTGTGAGAATACCTTGTGGATACTTGCAGTAACACCACGGCCAATCTCTAAGCACCCAAATCCTGCAAACTGCTCAGTGGTTTGTAGAATTAGGACGTAGGACCTAATCCTGCAAACCTTTTCTCATTCACTTCACGAGAGCTAATTTTCAGACACATGAATGTCATCTGGAAACAAAGTGTAAAGCCTTAGCATCTTAGCCTCTGACTCAATGCAACTTATAGTTTAGACTTGAATGGGAGGGAATAAAAGCTGCTTTATTAATAAAGAAATTTTTCTTCAAAATCTGGTAAAGCGATTAGGCTGTCTATGCTTCATTTAGAGTACATTACCAATATTTAGTTCCGTTAATGCTCACTATAAAGTTGGTATTACGATTTATACTCATTTCAGTGGCTCTGGCAAAGAGAGAGAGAGAGAAATGTGCTACTGTAATTCAAACACACCAAAAACAAGACAGCCTTTGCCCCAAAGAGCTTACAATCTAAGTACAAGACAGAAACAGATACATACACACAGGAGAGTACATGGAAACAATGAGCTAGTAGTGGTCAGGATAACAGGCTCAGCAGATGGCCTAACCGTTGTCAAGTTTTCAGTAGGCACCATGACAAAGGAGAATTTTGAGGAGTGTTCTGAAGGAGAGAAAGTCATTAATTTTGTGGATGTTTATATGGCGCTCCATCCAAGCGTGAGAGACAGCAAGAGAGAATGTGTGAAGTGGAAAATGGAGGCTGGCACCAATGGCTGATCAGATGTGAGAGAGGCAGCATCTCAACAGCTAGTAAGGAATAATAGGTAGGATGGGGACAGACCATAAAGGGCCTTGAAAAGGAACACAAGCAACTTATGCTTGATGCAACATGGGGGAAAGCCAGTGGAGGGATGCAAAAAGAGGGGTGACATGCTCAAAGCAACAGGATTGGAAAAAAACAAACAAACAAGGAGTCCTATGGCACTTTTAAAAAACTAATAAATGTATTTATCGCATGAGCTTTCGTGGGAGAAAATTCCACTTCCAGGATTGGAAAAAGTCCCAGTAACATCATTCTGAATAGATCTGAGCAGGACAAGATCTGCATTTGTCAAAGCCAAAGAGAAAGATATTGATGATGGAGCCCGTGTGAATGGACTCAAAGCTTTTCTCTTAGAGATGCTATGCAGAAAGAATGTGCACGATTCAGACATAGCCTGTATGTGAGCATCTAGAGAGAGAGATCTGAGTCAATCAGACCATCCAGGCAGAGTGCTGGCAGTGTCTGCCCTGATCGAGAAAGGAAGGAGCAGTAGCTTTGGAAGGGTTGGGAAGGGTAGGGATGGAGGAGTGTTTAGGAGCTCTGTTTAAACTATGGTGAGCTTGAACTGGTGGCTAGATATTCATGAGGGGGAAACAGCAGACATTTCCATTTGGATAGAATGAAACAAGTGAGTTGTCAACACAGAGAGAGTAACTGAATTTCTGTTCACAAATGAAATTCACTCAGAGATAAGATGTAGAGATCAGAAGGGGGGGGACCAAGGACAGAGTCCTTTGGAACCTTCAGAGGAAAAAAAATCCTATCAGCATATTAATTAAACATGAGATTTCTTAAATGCACCTATGACTTTAAAACACAACCATGAAGTTACCTTCTCTGCTGTCTGGAAATACTGTTTCACAAGGTCTTCCACTCTCAGGGTTGTCCCCTCCGAAGCAGGTCTGTGGATGAGCTTTCCAAAATTAATCTCGTCTTCTAGAAAAGAGATGTATATTAAAATAAGAATCCATTTTTGTCTTCACACATCAATTTAGGTGTTAAAAGCTACTAACATCACTCCCTGCATGAGCAGGGGGGTTTTGAGAGGGAGCCACAATAGAATCGCTGTAGTTAGAAAAGGACATATTGCCAGTGCCAACAGTACTCCTTGTCTCTTCCAACTGCAGCGAGACAGAGAACCTGACCATGGATGCCTCTACCCAGATGCCGGTGTGGGCTTGCAGAGACTGTGGCCTGGCATTTCCCACTCTCAGAAAGACAGGCTGGGGGGACTATCCAGTGTGAAAGGTGTCTGCTGGTGGAATCTCTCAGGAAGCCTGTGGGAGAGCTAGAGGAGGAGGTGGCCAGGCTGAGGAGCATCTGTACCCACAAAGAATTCATTGGGAGTATTCATATGGAGACATCCAAGGCTGAGGAAGTTATTCTACTAGAGAGGACTGCTGTTATGCCAACAAGGGAGGAGGATACAGCTCTGTCATAGGGAGAACACTGGCTGTTGGTTACTTCTGGCAACAGGTGTTTCACCCCTATTCCCTTTCACCTACCACTTATGAAGACCCATTATGCTGCTCTGACAACGAGTGACGAGGAATCATGCCCAAAGGTGGAGGAGACAAAGCCATGTGTTCCCAAGGCTGGGAGGATCACAGCCACTATTCCCAGAAGGAAAGGTAGGGTAGTGGTGGTTGGTCCCCCCCTTTTTTTTTTAAAGGGTGACAGAGGCACCTATTTGTTGGTCTAAAATAGTACTCCAGGAGGTATGCTATCTGCCGGGGCCCGTATGTGAGACATTACAGAGGGCAGTCGAGAATAACCTGACCCTCTGATTCCTGCCCATGCTACACATCCATGTGGGCACTAATGATTCTGTGAAGTATGACACTGAGCAGATCAGAAGTGACTACAGGGCTCTGGAAGTAAGAGTGAAGGAGTTGGGGGTGCATGTGGTGTTTCTTTGACCCTTCTGGTCAAGAGTAGAGACCCAGGCAGACTGATGGAGACAAATGCCTGGTTGCAAGGATGGTGTTGTCAGGAGGGTTTCGCTTCCTTTATCATGGGATGCTGTTCCAGGAAGGATTGCTAAACAGAGATGGGGGGGGCTGGTGGTCCATCTATCAAGGAAGAGGGGTGTATCTGGATACAGACTGACTAACCTAGTGAGGAGGGCTTTAAAATAAATTCAGTGGTGAAAGGTGATGAAAAAAACCCACAAGCAAGCCCAAAACATGGAGATCTGGGAGTAGGATCAGAATCTGAGGGGCGCGTGGGCTGTTATAGGTGAGGGAAAGACAAGAGTACATTGAAGGGGGCATAATCAAATCAATATCTTAGATGTCTGTATACTAATATGAGAGATATGGAGAATAAACAAGAAATACTTGAAATGCTAGTCACTGAACACAACTATTACACAGTTGAACTCAGTGGAGTAATACAGATTACTGGAATATTGGGATAGAAACATATAACTTGATCAGGAAGAACATATATATTAAAAGTGTATACACTTGAACCGAGATGGAAATAGGAGACAGACATGTTGACAATCTATGGGTAAGGATAAAAAAATAAGGTGATTTCATGGTACCACAGACCACCTAACTAAGAAGAAGAGGTATAAGAGGTTTTTAAACTACTAACAAAATCCCAAAGAAGATGGGGGACTTCAACTACCCTGACATCTGGGGGAAAGTAACACAGCATGGCAATTTATCCAACAAGTTCTTGGAATATATTGGAAAAATTTTTATTTCAGAGACTGGACAGAGAGTGGAGAAAGCTCCTAGTGGAGAGGCTGCTCCAGATTTGATTTTGACAAATAAGGAGCACTTGGTTAAGGATCTGAATGTCGAAGGTAGCTTAAGTGAATGCGATCATGAAATGGTAGAGTTCATGATTCTAAGGAATGATAGGAGGGAAAACAGCACAATAAAGACAATGGATTTCAAGAAGGCAGATTTTAGCAAAATGCAGGGAGTCTGTGGGCAAGATCCAATGGGAAGCAAGTCTAAGCGGAGAAAAACAGTTCAAGAATGTTGGCAGTTTTTCCAAAGAGAAATCATTAAGGGCACAAGAGCAAACTACCCCTCCGTGTAGGAAAGTAAGGAAATACGGCAAGAGACTATCCTGACTTAACTAGCAGATCCTCAGTTATCTGAAGCTCAGAGTCCTACAAAAAGTGGAAACTAGTTCAAATTACAAAAGGATGAATATAAACAAATAACACAAGTAAATAGGAGCAAAATTAGCAGGCCAACACACAAAACGAGAACAAACAAGCTAGAGACATAAAGGGAATAAGAAAACATTCTACAAATACATTAGAAGCAAAAGAAGACCAAGGAAAGGGTAGGCCAATTACTCAATGGGAGAAGCTTGGACAACAACAGAAAACATGGAAACAAGAGAAGCACTGAATGACTGTTTCTGTTTTCACAAAGAAAAGGTGAGCAGCAACTGGATACCAAATATATTGGGTATCAGTGAAAAGGAGTTGGCTCAGAGGCTAAAATAGAGAAAGAACAAATTAAAATTACTCAGACAAGTTAGATGTTTTCAAGTCACCATGACCTGGTGAAATACATCTTAGAATACTCAAGGAGCTGACTGAGATGAGATAGCTGAACCCTTAGTGATTTTTTTTTTTAAAAAAAGTCATGGAAGATAGGAGAAATTGCAGAGGAATGGCAAGGGCAAACATAATGCCAATCTATAAAAAGGAGAATAAGAACAACCCGGGGAATTACTGATCAGTCAGCTTAACTTCAGTACCCAGAAAGATAATGGAGCAAACAATCAAGCAATTTGCAAAAACGTAGAAGATAGCAAAGTGTTAAGTAACAGTAAGCATGGAATTGTCAAGAATAGATTTCTTTTATAGGACGATAAGCCTTGTGGATGGGGGAGGGGAGATATGGCAGATTTAAAATATCTTTACTTTAGTAAGGCTTTTGATGCTGTCTCACATGATATTCTCAGCTCCAAACTTGAGAAGTATTGTCTAAATGGAGCTTCTATAAGATTGGTGCATATCTGATTGGAAAACCGTTCCCAAACAGCAGTTATCAGTGGTTCACAGTCAAGCTGGAAGGGCATAGCAAGTAGGGTCAGTTCTGGGTCCAGTTCTGTTCAATATCTTCAGCAATTATTTAGATAAATAAAGGAGTACATTTACAAAATTTTCAGATGATGCCACGTTGGGGTGCAGGGTGGCGGCAAGTGCTTTAGAGGATAGTATTAAAATTCAAAATGATCTGGACTAACTGGAGTAATGGTCTGAGGTATACAGGATGAAATTCAGTAAGGAGAAATAAAAAGTACTCCACTTAGGAAGGCGAAATCAACTGCACATACACAAAATGGGAAATTACTGCCTCGGAAGAAGTGCTGCAGAAAGGGATCTGGGGGTCACAGTGGATCACAAAGCTAAATACGAGTCTACAATGCAGAACTGCTACCAAAAAAAGGCAAGCCATCACTCTGGGATGTAGTAATAGGTGCGTTGTAAGTAAGACAGGAGGAATAATGCTTCTGTTCTGCTCCATGCTGATCACGCCTCTATTGGATTATTTTGTCCAGCTCTGGGGCCCACATTTCAAGAAAGATGTGGACAAATTGGAGAACGTTCAGAGAAGAGTAACAAAAACAACAGGGGAACATGTCAATCTCTCGGCTCACTCCACTGACAACTTGTTAATAGCTGTGCTCAAACAGATGAATAACAAATCACAGCTTCAAAGAGAAACTGCAGAACTCAAATTTGTATGTAAATTTGACTGTTGCCTTCGAGCTAAACAGGGACTACGGATTTTTTCTCATTACAACAGATGGTTTGACCTTACCTTCCCCTATATGCTGTTCCCCAGTGTTTGAATCCTAACACCCATTTTGATTTACTGTTACAGCCTGACCTGATCCTATGTCACACACTTCCCTGCATTTAATTTCCTCCCATTCTGTAATTTTCCCATCTTCAAAGTGTCTGACGAAGTGGGATTTTCTCCCATGAAAGCTCATGCAATAAATAGATCTACTATTCTTTAAAAGTGCCACAGGACTCTGTTTGTTTCTCTGCAATAGACTTTGGAACTTGACAAAAATTATTATAGATCTAGAAAACTTGACCTATGAGTGGAGGTTGAAAGTTGGGTTTGTTTAGTCTGGAGAAGGGAAGTCTGAGGGGACACAACAGTTTTCAAGTATATAAAAGGTTGTTATAAGGAAGAGGGAGAAAAAAGTCATTCTTAACCTCTGAGGATAGGACAAGCAGCAATGGACTTAAACTAGAGCAAAGGTATGTGACACCCTGCACCCCCTTGTTCATGGAACCATGCACTGTCTCCTAAAAGTATGACAAGTTAGAGGTCTTTGGAATGGTCAGGATGATGTACTTTCATTATTGTTATAATACATATGTTTGTTGCTAACCTGCTCCAAACACCTGTCAGGGGTGGTCTAATATTTTGTCCTGCATGAGTGCAGGGGACTGCACTAGACAAACTTTCAAGCTCCCTTCTATGATTCTATCATACAAAAGATTACAAAAATCAAACACCGTTGAAAATAAAAGTCTCCTACAATGGCAGTCTAGGAGTTCTTCTACAACTTAAATTTCCACAATCAAAACATGCTGACTGCTCATTCCACTCCAATAATAAATATACAAATAAGCCCAAAGAGAATTCCATCCCTAGTAGGTTGGATAATAAAATCCCTTCAACCCTCCTAAATGCCTGGAAGAAGACAGGGACTCAGCAACAAAAACTGGGCTCTGGCACATCAAAAGGAGAGCAAATTCCAAAATCAAAGGCCCCACACAGAGACCACCATGTCCATAGTTCTCTCTTTCATCCTAAAGGAGCTCCAGCTCAACACCTTTGCAAATTTCAAACGCAGCAGCAGGACATGGGGAGAGAGACGGTGTCTCAAGTTGGCAGGTCCTAAGCATTCAGTTAAGACCCTATAGGTTAAAAATAATGCCTTGTACTCCACTTAGGAACTTACTGATAGCCAGTCAGACACCTAAGCACTGGTGTAACATTCTCCCAGCGTGAAGCTCTGCATAATAAATGGGTCACGACAGTCTTCATTAGCTTGAGTTTCTGAGAGTTATGACACATTACAGTAATTCAATGAAAATTTGGAAGTTAGGATAATTGGCAAGGTCCATATAAAGCAGAAAACACCACATGCTTCCTCCCAAGCATAGAAAGAAAAAGTCATCTTGGCTACAATTCCTCTCTGAGCATCCAGAAGCCTAGGATCTAATCATTTATTCAGATGGACACCCTGGTGGTTACACTCCTTCGGGGAAAGGTGCCAAATTCTTCTTAGCAAACTCTGTGGACTTCTTCCCACAAGCTCTCTCTATTACCCCTATCTTATCCAGATCAAATGGCAGCCAGCTAGCCTTCGTCTAAGTCCCAAATCAAGACGTATCTTGAGCAGAACGTACACAACAGAGGGTATATTCCTCCTTAGAGAAATACTGGCTAACTCCATGAACAGCAAAGCCAGGATCTCTCTGCTGGCTTTTACCAGCTAGCAATTTCATTCACAAGGTAACATGAATATTTTACAGAAGACATCACCTGTAAACCATGGTGACCTGTGTTGCCTTCCTTCTTAAAGAGGGCATTTGGGGCCGCAGCATCAACAGTGGAACAACAAGCATTTTGAAGTCCCAGCAAAGCTCTGACAGAGCAATCAGTTGGCTAAACAATATTCCGTGTCAAAGCTGCCTGGAAGCTCGCTGGTTCCAGCAGACTTGTAGAAGACTTCAAAACAGGTCCCTGAGGGAAAGGTTCATCCTAACTTCAAACTGAAAGGACAACGGTCCCTCAACAACAAAGCCGTAAATGTCCACCTGTCCAACTTCCAATTCAGAGCCAAACACAAGATCCAGAGTGTGCTCACTTTTACTAGTGGAGCCAACGAAGATCTTATTGGGCAGTACTGCTGCAAAGATTAATTACCCTGCCCCCTTTGCGGTCAAGGCTCATTATGCTAGGTTCTGCGCAAAAATATAGTCAGTTACATCCACATCCCACAGAGGTTATCATCTAAAAAACAATGGACCAGCCTCACAGGTTTTATAGCAACTCTTAAGAATCTGAACTGAATTAGAAGATACCACCTCAAATACTCCAGCACCATGATAACAGAGTAATTGGATCAGCCCAAACAGGTCTTTTCCACTGAAAACACCACAACACTAATCTAATCCTATCCCCATTCTGAGTCACGGACTGTATTAGTTCTACTAATCACTAATCTTGTGTTAAAAGGCATTGAGTAAAGAAGCTACTGAAACACAAACACAGAATCACACAATGTTATTTTTGCATGCACGTTACAGTGATTATTTTGTAGTTTCAAAAGACTAATATGGTAAAAATTTCTAAATAAATGTGTTCAGTTAAATCAAACCCCACCCAGAAGAACAGCAATTTAATTCAAAATTAATTAAGAGCATTTTAAGTGTGTTTACTAATTGTGAAGCATAATGTTTTCAACTTCATTCAAGTGTAACTGTAAACAAACCTGGCAATAGAATTAAATTACTTATAAAGCGCCAGTGTACTACATTAGCAGTCCATTAGATTAGCACAGTCTGTTCTTATGCAAACCACATCTTCATTAGTGACAATTAGGGATTCATTATTAGGACAAAATTGTCAACAACTATAAAACCAGTAATTAAAAATCCTAGGCATGGTAGGATTTTTACTGTGACTAACGGCTGTTACTGTAACTACAAGAGCACTCTGATAGAAGACACCTGGACTAGGATATTCTGGTAATGATCAAGGCAAATAGAACAACACTCTTCCACATCTAAGACGCTGATCCTTAGAAAATCCCAAAAGAGAAACATGGCACCCATTTCAGATTGGGATTTTTGGCAAAGACCTAGCTATCGGTTTTTCAAAGTAGTCAAATATACCTTAGCAAATTTTTCCTACAACTTTTAGATGAACTTTTAAATATCCTAAGCATGAATATACTAAACAAATAGATGAATCCAGGAAGGGAACAGAAAAAGCTCTGATATCCTCCATGTGGAACTGACATGTAAAAGATTAGAGAAGTTTGTATGTGATAATAAAGATATTTCCTACGCCCAGTGGTGCTCAGATGTTCTTAAGTCAGGACAAACCCTTGTTAACACATTTATCATTTGACATGTGTCAAGAAAAGAAATCACAAATAATAATACAGTATCTCTTAATTACGCATTTCACACAGATAGTGAATTTCTATAAATATTGGTTTTAAAGTTAAATAAAATTCCCATTGTACTCGAACAACAAAATTTTATTTTTACCATTTTTCTCTTTTTGTTCACGATGCCTGAAAAAGTGTATAATATCCTTTGGATTAGCTGTCTTATCCATGAACTTCTGACTGAAACGATGGATACTGAATGGTTCAAAGCCTCCACTGTAATCAACCTAAAATGAGAATGGTGAAAAATGAAATTTGGGATACAGGCAAGGAAATCAAGCAATTCAAATAAAGAGTCTAAGATACATCAGTTTCTATTGCACTCTCTCTTTTTTTAAAATAAAAAAGGAAGTCTGAACAATAAACCAGTCAGGTGCTAATGTTAACCCTATATGCTTGATACCCAATCTAGTCTTTCACTCCTAGATCTGGGAGTACTGCAAAGATGGCATGTACACCCCTGGAAAGAAAAACATCATATTCCTTAAAAACTAATAATGCTTTTGATCCCACCAAAAAAATAAAGGAGGAGCAGTAACATGCATTAAAGGAAATGCCACCCAAATCCTGTGCTGGAAAGTACCGGCTATGCCATAAAGGCTCAAGGAATGAACATAGAGTGAGGGAGGGATTTAAAACAAAATTTAAGCAAACGAAGATTTAAATCATGTATGAGCAGATTATATTTAATAATTTAATTTGTAAAGAACATGTAGATAAACCAATCAAGTCAACATGAGTTTTAGAATAAAACAAGTCAGTCTTACTCGTAGTCTTATGAGAGGCTTTTCTGGCTGGAGTGGATTTCCCAGACGCTCCCTTTCTGCACATTCCAGCACTGTTTCAACCTGAGAGGCACAAAGAGTAAGGAGGTAGATATAAAAGTTACTCTTCAGCACCTGTTATGTACTCTGGTTGTAGCTATTTGGATCATTCCAGCAGTTGTTTAAAACTAAATATGTTAGGGTGAAAACAGTGCCTATTTAAAGTTATAAAAAGCTAGGAGTCTGCCCTCTTATGTGCACACATGTATAAGAGAGGGCAGAACCTGGCCAAAAATGTGTTACACACAAAGACTCAATTTCAACAAAAAAGACGGTGGTATTAGAATTAAAGTTTCTTGCTAGTAGCTAACAAGCCTTCTCAGTTTTCATTACAATATTTAATGACACTGAATCTAACATTCTATTCTATGTGAGTCCTTCAATACTAGATACAATCGTGATCCTTTACTTGTCTAGCAAGTCTAAGGAAGAAAGGGAATGGCTAGTAAAGCCCCGAATTGACACAAAGAATAATGTAGAAACTTTCCCCGCAGACTCAACATGTCAGCGGCATACACAGGGAGAAAACAGAGGTGTTCAACTTTCAGTCCTATATTAACCATAAAACTACTTTCCCTTCTTACAGTTCAAATACAAGGGAGTTTACCTTTTCCACACAGAATGCTTGTACTGCTTGGGTTACTTTTGGATTGTCAGGATTAAAAATGTCTGGATGATCAGCAAGGACAATGTCCTCTATGTAGAAACATCGTACTGTTTCAAGAGGAATTTTCTCCATATTCATTTTTTTGCCTTTAATGTGTAGCAATCCAATGTGCCTGGAATAAGATCAATAATTTTGCAAATTAGAACATTAAAGAAAAAAAGAAATCAGAGTTCAGATCAAAACTTCTGTTATTGTCTCCTTCATTCTTTGAGACTCTTCAGTCTCACTGGAAAGCAGTAACAATGTGCTCAGAGCCCTACCTCAGGTCCTGCCGTCATGATGTTACCAGTGTAAAGCCCAGATTGCATCTGGTCTTTACATGAGAGCACTTGCATGTGTGGAAGTAGCCAAGATGCAAGGACCCTCTTCATTTTCCCAGGCTAACTCCATCCACACGATCAGAGTTGTGACTGCTCACAAGGCTGAATTTAGCCGAAAAGACACCAAAGCTAAATTACCATACGATATGGATTTTAACCCTTTAGGTGATTAGACCAGCAGTCCTCAACCACTGTGTTGTGACACAAAAGTGTGTCGCAGCTCAGTGGTGTGTTGGGAGCTAAGCCTGCCCCACCACTGCTGAGCTGTTGCAGCGACACATGGACGGCAACACATGCAGCCGACTTGTGTTAACCTGGCGTCAGGCTGGCGAGGCAGGGAGAGACCCAGAGGTTGGGCTTGGGAAAGGAGATGTGGTCTGCAGGGCTGCTCGAGGGTGGGGGGCAGTTGGGGGAAGTGGGGCTAAGACATAGGGGGGTGGAGGTGGCGTGCAGGAGTTGGTGTGTCGCATGCAGCTGAGAAGACTTCCAGCTGTGTCGTGACCCTTAAAAGGTTGAGAACCCCTGGATTAGACTATGTAGTAAAGTTGCTAGACAGAGCCAAACTATACCCCAGGGGTTCCCAACCTTTTTGGCTCAAGGGTCACAAATACAAATTTTTAAAACCCTGAGGGGCCACCAGTCTATTTAATTTAATTAATTTAATTTTAATGTAAATTTAATTAAAATAAAATTTTAATTAAAGAGACTAGTGGCCCTTCAGGGTTGTAAAAGTTGTATTTGTGGCCCTCGAGCCAAAAATATTTTTAAAATTTTAAAGAAATTGAAAGTTTTGCTTTTTTTAAAAAAAGGGGGAGGGGGTGGGACTGGATGCACATGAGCAGGGCCAGTTTGCGGGCAGGAGTTTGGGTCTCAGCAACAGGGTGGCCCACACTCCCCCCACAGCCAGACCGTGGCCCTGGCCCCCCCCGCAACTCCCCATCACGCTGTGCACCCCAGCAGCCAACACACCTACAGCCGTGCCAGCCAGCCTTGCCTCCCACTCCCGGCTGTGTTGTGCCGTGTCGGCCCGCGCCGCCCCCCAACACACCCCTCAACCATGGCGGCAGCCCCTGGAGCCCTGGCCAGGACGGGAGAAGAGGCGGGCAGTGGCAACCAACCTCCCAGACCCGCATCACGACCGGGCGGCTGTGGCCCAGATAGCGGCTGGGAAACGCGGGCCATTTTAAAAAGCCCCGTGGGCCACTTTTGGCCCGCGAGCCAGGAGTTGAGAACCCCTGGTATACCCAAATCCACTCTCTCATATTTCAATTTTTTTTTTCTTCTGTGTAGGAGGTGCTTAACACAGCATGCAAGAACAATATTAAACAAAAGGTGGCAGGGGGAGAAACGCGCACACACTTTTTTATAGCTTCCCCTGGTGATAGAGAAGTAACCACTGAACTTCCAGGCTGAGATACATAGAAAAGTTGCTGCTCATTTCGGGTTGGAGCTATTTTACATTCATGTTCATGACCCCAAATAACAAGATCAATGAAGTCATCTAAAAACTGCTCTGGAATGTAGTTGGTGGCTCCATGTTTACTCCTGTTTCAAAGAAGAGGAAAAGAGTTAGACCCAGTACAGTTCGGGCTGTTTGGGGGAAGAGGTAGGGAGAGACGAAACCATTGTAAAATATTAATTTAAATAATAAAATATTACTGTTAAATTAGATTAGCACTTTTACAATATTTAACAATGCCTATATTTCACATTCATATGGAAAATAAATATTCACCCTTTTTATTCCTTGCACAGATAAGAATTATTATTCAAATGCTGAGTTAAGATAAATACTATTTCTCTTGGTTTGTAATAGTCATTATTTCTCAAAAGTAAGAAGATAGCTGAAAAAACTCAAATATCATTTCTGTTCTAACATTAATCTTACTTACTTCTGCTTCCTCCCTCCCTCCATTCCCAGCTTTGATTTGGGCTCTCTTCCCCTTTTCATTTCTCCTTTCATTCAGTTTGTGTGCTCTTCACACTTCCTCCAGATAAACCGCTTTCCCATCTCTCAAACCATTTTTGTTACAGCCTCTCTTTAAAGAAAAAATTCCTCCACTTCTCTCTTTTTGGGCTTAACTCTAAATCCTTAATTTCCAATTCTCTCAACCCTTTACTTTTTTCTCTCTAATAGGGGCCGCCACAACTGAACCCTTCTATCCACTTATTGCTGCTCCTTCAGCCAACTGAAAGGGGTCAGTATCTGACAGTGCTATCTCGACAGTGTTCCCAGACTTTTGCCTCCCCATCTTTTTTCTGGAAGAGCCTGTGACACCTGCACATATTCTTTCACGAACAGAGGCTAAGCAAAACCAATGAAGATGGTGTGATTTTCACTCTTTTCCTGTTAACACTCCTGGAAAAATACCAGATGCAGGAACAGTACAGGCATGTATAGTACCATTGCAAAACTCCTTCACTCCGCTTTTCTTCCTTTATGGCTTTTCTGAAATTAGATCAGCTGGACAGGGTTGTTACAGCAAGACTTGACATATGCCTCTTTCTTGATGCACCTAATATCCAACAGTCTTAGATAGCAGGTTTTAAGTCACAAGCCTGGTTTTCCTGCACAGCACTGAACATTTTTGTTGCACAAAACTGTACATCTACTTAGAAAAAAAAATCAGAATTCAATCAGTCTTGTTACCTGTTCTGATGAATTACGAACATATTAAACCAATTATCCTCATCTTCCTTTGGTCTCAGCATGGTTACCTGCTTATTGACAAACATTCGATATAACCTCTCATCTGGCATAGATCCTAGAAGGCGCATGGCAAAATGTTAATTAATGTTACTGTATGATAAATGATGTTTCATCAACAAAAGCCTGGAAAGTGAAGTTGTGTGGCAACTTATCTTTGGATTGTTAAAGAACCTTGAGGCTCTAGCATGGATTTGATCAGAGTGATTTTATTATTTAATATACTATCTCTCTAGACATATCAGCCTGAAAACTAGTCATTAAAAAGAACAAAAAGAGATCAAATTCATTCATTCATTCTACTGACTTAATAAGTGTAGGAGGCACTCAGTACCTTGCAGAATCAAGCCCTAATGTGATGTTTTTGGTAAGACTGTTCTATTTTACATTTGATGTGTGTATTTGAAAGATTATGCCTTACATCACGGAAACAATAACTGCACAAAGCGTACCTGAGGGCTGCTTGGCATTCTGCATTTTCAAAAGGTTTGTATGACACATGCATGCACTTGGGGGGGAGGGCGGAAGTGGAGGCGCACAAAATAATCTTTTTCATATAAACCTTCTATACAAAAACCAAGTAAGTAATTGCAAGAAAAATCCTTAAAAGTAATTATCATTTCTCTGGGAAAAACAAGTACTTCTTAACCAAGGAAGAAAAGCTGTTTTTTTAACTTGCACGCAAGAAAGAAGTTATTGCCACTCAACAACACTGCTGGCAAATACATCTACCTAAAAGTTACAATTTTTGTTCATCTTTATATGTTGTGTGTGATATTAAGTATTAGTTTCATTAGATTTCAAGCAGCACCACACTTATTCAATACCTCTCTACATAAAGACCCTGATTCTGCTGTGAAATCTGCTTACCATTAGGATCTTATTTTGCCATCAACATTTATAATCAAATTTCCATTTCCACTATCATAACTTGAAAAAAATTAACTAACTCTTATAATATTAAACAAGAGACACGTATGGTGGGATGTGCAACTTTTCTTTTAGAGTCTTATAATGATGTGTTATGGATGCTACCCAATGGCTCATAGGGTAATAAAACTATTTTTTAAAAATGTGAACAAAAACTATCATCTAAACAAAACCAAAAAACCCAGAAAATAAAGAGAGAACACTATCGGAGAGGAAGGAAAAAGGAAAGTCAAATATTGAGGCTGAAATTTATCATAAAACACCTCTGAAAGAGATAACTGTCAGGTGTTTCTCAAAAGTTGGAGGAATAGACTGACACAGATGCTATGCAGCACCTTTGGTGGATAAAACAAAACAGGTCTCTATGCTAAAAGGGTTTACACTACAAGTACTAATTAAAACCCCCAAATAATGTTGAGCTCTCAGGGTAAAAATGAGGAGGGATGGGTTTCATACAGCAGCAAGAGATTCCATTGTAATAAACAAGTATATCCTACCTACCATCAAATAAAACTTGCTCACCCCTGACACAATAGTGGAATCCCTAAAAGAGGGCTGCTGTCAAGAGCACCAATACTAATGTGAATAGGACTCATAAAGGAGGTCATAAAAGTATAGACCAGGGGTCGGCAACCCGCGGCTCCGGAGCCGCATGCGGCTCTTCAGCCTCCCTGTTGTGGCTCCCTTCGGCCTTGTTCCCTCTAAGCGCAGACTCCTGCTGCGGCCAGGCTGGGGAGATTCAAATCTCCCGCCCTGAGCATGCTCAGACAGAGCGTGCTCAGGGTGGGAGCGGCCTGGCCCAGAAGCAGCTCTGCCGGCCGTCCCTGCAGCTCCGAGCCTCCCGCCAGGTAAGGGGGCTGGGAAGGTGCTGGAGGGAGGCCGGGAGAGGGGTGGAGGGGACAAGGAGAGTGACTGGGTTAGAGGCCTGGAGAAGGGGTGGAGGGTCTCAGGTGCCGGGGTCTGCTCTGCCCTGCCAGGGCGGCCAGAGGCCTCAGCTTCTTTATTTCTTTCCTTTCCCTTCTTTGCCTTCCTTTCTCTTCCCTGCCTTCCTTTCCCTTCTTTGCCTTCCTTTCTCTTCCCTGCCTTTCCCTTCTTTGCCTTCCTTTCCCTCCTTTCTCTTCTTTGTCTTCCTCTTCCTTTCCTTCCTTTCTTTTTCTCTTCGTCTTCCTTCCTTCCTGCTCTTTCTTTCTTTGCTTCCTTCCTTTCTTTCTCTTACTTTTTTCTTTTTCTCCTCCTTCCTTCTTTTTTCTTTCTCTCCCTTCTTTTTTAAAAAGCTTTTTAAAAATTAATTTTAAATAAAAACCTTTCTAAAAATTAAATTTCAATTCAAAATTCATTCCAATTCAATTAATTAAACAAATAATAGTTTATAAACTGTGTTATGTTTTGCGGCTCCAGACTACTTTTCTTTAGTGGAAGAGGGGGCAAAATGGCTCTTTTCATAGTAAAGGTTGCTGACCCCTGATATAGACAGACTATACAGCATGAAGGGTTTTATTAACTAACCCAACCTAAAAAAACAAAGTTGCCTCTTTACAAGCAGCCTGTGAAAAGAATTTAGGGTGAGATCAAGTGATTATGGCTGCTCCACTCAATGAATAAACATGCTGCAGGCCACTGACAAACCCTGACAAGAGTTTTAATGTTTTTACATTTTAACATTCTCCCTTTCTCGTCGATTGCTGTTACAGGGCCTACTGCCACACTGTTTGAATCAAAACAACTTGTTTGGTTTGCTGAAACAGACTAAAAGATTACCCCTCTGAAACTGTTTAAATTGATCTCATTACCCACCCTTCTCTGCATGTGTATATGTACCTGACATACCACAGTTTCCATTTCGAGCACCTGAAGTGGGATTACACCCACAATAAATAAATTTGTTAGTCTTTAAAAGTGTCACAAGACTCCTTGTTTGTTTGCTGAAACAGACTAACCCCTCTGAAACCTGAGAAGAGGAAATTTTAAAAAATGGAACCTCCTGGTCAGGAAGTCATATACTACTTTTGCAAGCTCATGGCAGGATAAAAGATGCAGCGTGTGCACACATGCTTTTAAGCTATGTCCAACACCTTTCCCAAAAATACTGATTCTAAGATTCTTTAACTAGCTCACTACAGCTATATGAAGTAAGGCTGTAAATTTCAGTAAGAAAGAAAGTAGAGCCTGGAATATAAAGAAGGGTCTAGACATGCCTTGGAAATGCCTAGCTCAGGGGTCGGCAACCCAAAAGATAAGAAGAGCCATTTAAAAAAATTCTTTCAATAACCAAACGTTTTGAGAGCCACAATGGGTGTAATCTCCTGGTAGGGGGTGAAGGACCCTGGCATGAACCACCTGCAGGGTTCCCTGGTGACAGGGGTGGGGGCCAGAGCCAGGAGTGGACCATCCGCAGGGTCCCCCAGTGGTGGGGGGGGGGGGGGAGAGCGCTGGAGTCAGGAGCCCAGAGCCACAAGGAGGCAGCCAAAGAGCTGCATGTGGCTTCGGAGCCACAGGTTGCAGACCCCTGACCTAGCTGAACAGAAAGGAAGCTTACCTAATCCGTACAGAGCAATTTTTGTGCTTCCCTTGTGGAGTAGAATGGGACTAATGTCTATTTTCTCTACGGATGATGAGCGTCCGAAGTGATTCAGCAGTCCTGCACTGCTTAAAATATCCAATGCACACAGCGCATCTGTCTATTGAAAATATTAAGGAACAGAAAGAATGAATTTGTACTTAAATTCAATTTGTAATTTGTTCAACAATGCAAGACACAAACACTAATAGTTTATGAAGAGTTATAAAAGGAAGCCTGAATGAGATCTGCCCTGGCTAACCTGATTGCTCAGTATGAACTACGAAGTTATATTTCTGCTATTATTAAATAGCTTATTTTTGTTATAGGTTGTGAATAATAGTAAAAATTATATATTACAGATTCACCATGTCAAATGCATAAAGAAACCCTTTCTCAACAATAGTTTGAGAACCCTAGGCACTTTTTAAGCTTTAATAAACTTTGCTGTTTTGTAAATTTTAAGCAACAACAAAAAATATTTGACCAATATTATGACAGCTTCCTTAATGCAGAATTAATAAAAGCTGTAAATCTATTTAAAAGATACACTTAACAATAATCTAAATGCATGGAAAAGGACAGAAATTAAAATTCAAGATATTAAAGCCATTTTCTTACATAAAGGAATGTTGAACTTTTCTCCACCTAATGTTTTGAAAATGCTTTCAATGTCTGTTATTTATTGCCCCCCCCCCAAATGCCTTTATGCCATCTCTAGCACTACAAATTCCTAAAATAAGGTATTACTTAGACAGACAGATCATACAATCCTATATCCTCTACCCCCATCTCCTAATAATTGAATGGAGAGCCTAAAATATGTCAGTTTAAGTCTGACATGACCAAAACAAGAGACTCGAGAAAATGCATCTCGTTAATTAAAAAGGAAACTTTAAAGTGAAATGGGCTGACTCATATTGGTAACCGGTTCCCAAAGGAAGAAAGAATTGTATTTGTGCAATGCTATAATTTTTGTCATCGCTCTAATAATTACCCCTGTGGGATCATCATGATTGCCATGAATACTAAAAACTGGAATAGAAATGTTGAGATTCCCATCCTGGTAGTTCACCCATGGAAATCTGAAAAGGAAAAAGGTTTAAATCTGTTTAAAAGCTATTTGCATGCCACAAAAGTCATCACACAATTTTTCTTACCAAAACAACAATTTTAACTTGTATAGAAACTTCCATTGCATGGTGAAGCCTTTTATGAACATTAATAAAGAAAAATTCAGCAACACTGTGAAACAGGTGATTATTAACTGAGGTTTCAGTGTTCACTCTATCTAAAGTGAAAGAGATTAAGAAAGGAAGGGCAATAGTTAAGGCACAAGTTTAGGACTTGGTTCAACTCCACACCACAGACTTCCTGGCTGATCTTGGCAAGTCACTTAAGCCCACATCCTAAAAATATGGTATTTAGGCTTCTAACTTCCACTGCAACTGTGCTCCCTCGATGCCTTTGAGGATCTGGGCCTGAGTACCAGTTTCCTACCTGTGAAATGGGGTAATACACTTCTTTACCTCACAAAAGTTTTGTGAGAATAAATACATTAAAAACTGTGAGGTGCTCAGATTCTGCAGGTGGAGGCCACAGATGCTGCTAAGACAGACAGACAGATAACGGGCAGGGATGTGGGAGACGAAAGGCATTACATAAATTTTGATAAAGGCTGGATGCAGATGGGAGTTTGCAATGTACTGTGTTCACTTGGTATACATTATACTTAACGTTGAAAAATTGTTTCATACACTCGCCATTTAAAATAAAGAATCTCCTTTTTAACATTCATAACTGGTCTCAGTCCAAAGCTGACTTGTTTTCAAAAGTTTGAGAAACCAGAAGGTACCATGACATTAGAATCTTTCAGTTCAAAAAGCTCTAAAGCCCAGCCAGGATTTTACGTACAATGAATACTACAAATATTTAAGAGAGAGGAATGAAGTGATTTTACTCAGAAAAGCAACACTAGTGTATTCACATGAGTAGACAGACTTGCATCATCTTTCCAGTACTGGGCCTATATATTTCTGAATATATATATATGCAATACTTTGAGGAAAAATTATCCAACAATGGTGACAAAGTTCATAAGAATATTTAACAAGTTTGAAATTTTCTCAGAAAATAGACTGAGGAGCTGATCCTGCAAGCTGCTCCACATAGTGGACTACTGAATGTACAGAAATCCATGGACTTGCAGGAGTCTGCCCAGAAGCAATTTATAGGATCAGACTCTTAACTCTACTGCAGTGACAACTTACTGTACCTAACCAGCAAACTGGACAACATAATTATTTCATAATAGTATATACTTACTTGCTAAAACCAAAATTGACCGACTGATCACTCAAAATTTCAAATTGTACAGGACGATCACCCAGGCAATATTTTCTTAATAATTCAATGCAGGTGTGTAATGTTTTTCTGGAGGGTTTATTTTCATGAAAAAGATCTCCACCTAATAAAATAAAATCTACCTGCACAAATTAAAAAAAAAAAAAAGCTATGTTATAGTCAGATGGTATTCCGTATTATCTTTAAAACAAATCCCTATGTGCTCTTGTAAAACATTAGTTTTATTGTTGAAATGTATAGAATTTTTTGCCAGGTCTATGTTAATAACATATTTATAGTTTTTAAAACAAATAAACCTAAAATATTTGTGGTTAATTTAATCTAACAATTATTAGAAAAACTAAAAGGTGCAATTTCAATTTACAAAAACAAACAGCAAACAAACAAAAACCAATAAAACAAAGATGTACACCACTTAGGAGCTTAAATTCCATTGACTTTTAATCCTTCAATGATCTCCCCTGCAAACAACCTCCACTGAAACCAATGTGGATTTGCCTTCATGGAGCTCATTCCAGCATCAGGGACTCAGTTTCCAAAAATAAATGGTTCATTCCCACCAGAGTCCCTGAAAAGAAAACTGTCTAGTATTTCCATTTTTACATTTAAGACAGTGGTTTTCAAACCATGGGTCAGGACTCAGTACTGGGTCACAGCATCCTCTCCCACCACTGTCAAAAGACTGGAATGCATTGCTCAAAGATGTAATCATTGGGTCTCAGGCATAAATTATTTTTTTCAACTGGGCCTGAGAAAAAACATTTGAAAGCCACTAATTTCAGGTATCATATTAACTACTCAGAAATGAACATCAGCTACATTTCTGTTCTTGCTAAAAACCGTTCTTGAGATTGTGCAACTTTCTTACAAGTACTCAGAATAAGGATCCTAATCTTGCAAGCTTCAAGGGACTCCACAAGATCCAGATACACATGCTTGGGCCCAACCTTCCTAACACTTTCTGGAAAGCAACCAAAGTCCAGTGGCACTGCCTTATTTTCCAAAAGATGCAAGACTGTTTACCTCTTTTTCTTGGGCATGTCTCAAAATTTCATCAAAAGTTAGAAATGTATCATTTCCACGCACAGGATCCTTCTCCAAGTATCCAAGATGAATGTCAGTAGCAACCAGGATTTTGAAGGTATCTTCTTCATCACTAAATTGAATTAAAAAATTAAAATAGATAACTATATTATGAATTTAGCTATCTCAACACAGTGTTTAGTACAACATCAAATGCGCACACAGTCTGCCACAGGAAATGTACTCTGTAGTTAACAGCACAACATCAAGTTAAAAATGAAGTCCATCTCCAAATGTTTAACCTACTTTTCTTTCAAACACCACCTAAAACTACTGTAATGAGACAACAGAGTCTTGTGGCACTTTTAAAGACTAACAGATTTATTAATCGCATGAGCTTTCATGGGAGAAAATCCCACTTCGTCAGACGCTTTGAAGATAGGAAAGTTACATAGTGGGAGGAAATTAAATGCAGGGGAGTGTATGACATAGCATCAGGTCAGGCTGTAACAATTAATAAATCTGTTAGTCTTTAAAAGTGCCACAAGACTCTGTTGTCTTTCTACAATAGATTAACACGGCTACCCCTTTGGAATTTGACTACTGTAATGAGGTTATGGGCTATAGCCTACAAATGGATGTAAGTGGGTGCAGGAGTGCACCTATGATCCCTTTGAACGATCCAACTTTAAAGAAAAACAACTATTTTTTTCTTTGTTTTGAACATTTATTTAACATTGTGTGCGTCTTCCACATGGCAACATTGAAGAGAAAGACATTCTAAGAAACAGGAACTGTGATCATAAAACCATAAATATTAGCTAAGAAAAACAGGCAGAACAAATACCTGAAACTATATTCAATTCAGTTAAAAAATAAATACAAGGGAATAGCTTTCTGGTTGACTATCTCCTTTCAAATGCAACAGAAATGTGCAATTTTTGCCTTGCACAGCGTTTATGGGCCTGAACAAGGCAGGAGCTTACTGTGAGTTGCTGGGACTCATCTCTGTGCTCAGAATGGCTCCAGGTAATAAGGACTCCTCACTAAGTAGTTGTGGACAGAGCGTGATAGGGCATGCAGGGCTGAAAATTCAGTTCTAGCTTCAAATACACCAAATGGTATCTGAAAGACAAGAATACAAAGGGATTACAGTTAAACACATAATAAACTGAAGACAACAGAGTCCTGTGGCACTTTTAAAGACTAACCGATTTATCGCATGAGCTTTCGTGGGAGAAAATCCCACTTCGTCAGACGCTTTGAAGATGGGAAACTTACAGAATGGAAGGAAATTAAATGCAGGGGAGTGTATAGGATCAGGTCAGGCTGTAACAGCAAATCAAAATAGGTGTTAGGATTCAAACACTGGGGAACAGCACATAGAGGAGGGGGAGGTCAAATCATTTGTTGTAATGAGAGAAAAATCCATAGTCCCTGTTTAACCCCAAGACAACTGAGTCAAATTTGCATATAAGTTCGAGTTCTGCAGTTTCTCTTTGAAGCTGTGATTTGTTATTCATCTGTTTCAACACAGCTATTAACAAGTCGTCAAGGGAGTGAGCAGAGAGATTGAAGTGTTCCCCTATTGGTTTTGTAGTGTTGCAATTTCTGATGTCAGATTTGTGTCCATTTATTCTTTGGCGCAGAGACTGTCCTGTTTGTCCAATATATAAGGCAGAGGCACCATCACAGGACCTAATCAAGCCACCTATTCCATCAAGGGCTCATTCGCCTGCTCATCCACCAATGTGATTTATGCCATCATGCGCCAGAAATGCCCCTCTGCCTTATATATTGGATAAACAGGACAGTCTCTGCGCCGAAGAATAAATGGGCACAAATCTGACATCAGAAATTGCAACACTACAAAACCAATAGGGTAACACTTCAATCTCTCTGCTCACTCCCTTGACGACTTGTTAATAGCTGTGTTGAAACAGATGAATAACAAATCACAGCTTCAAAGAGAAACTGCAGAACTCGAACTTATATGCAAATTTGACTGTTGTCTTGGGGTTAAACAGGGACTATGGATTTTTCTCTCATTACAACAAGTGATTTGACCTCCCCCTCCTCTATGTGCTGTTCCCCAGTGTTTGAATCCTAACACCTATTTTGATTTGCTGTTACAGCCTGACCTGATCCTATGTCATACACTCCCCTGCATTTAATTTCCTCCCATTCTGTAACTTTCCCATCTTCAAAGCGTCTGACGAAGTGGGATTTTCTCCCACGAAAGCTCATGCGATTAATAAATCTGTTAGTCTTTAAAAGTGCCACAAGACTCTGTTGTCTTTCTACAATAGACTAACACGGCTCCCCCTTTGGAATTTGAATAATAAACTGAGTTCATGCCACCTGCCTCCTTTCCCATGATGACAGATGTGCTGCTCCTTTCTAAAGGAATTTAAGAAGCCAGCTGTAGGGAAGAACCTATTTTCATTGCTGCATAAGGTAACCGGCTATACAGGGCAAAATGAACCTGTGTCTGCACCATGCACATCACGCTGGGACACCGGCACAGATACCACGGAGCAGCCACGCCACTGCGCGCTGGGGGCCGGGTGGGGACCAACACCTCGTGCGCTCCGTGTCCCCCCAGGGCTGCGCAGCTGCAGGGCGGCCGGGGCGACATGGCGACTGCGCAGCGCAAGGCATCGCGCGGGCGGGTCCCGACGCCCCCGCACCCGCAGTGACACGGACAGGGCCGAGCGGAGCGGAGCGGAGCGGAGCGCGCTCCCCGCCCCCCCCCGCCCCCCTTACCCTGCAGGCCCAGCGCGGCGGTACCAGTCCTCGCCGCGCTTTCGGTTTCCATAGCGCTGCAAGGGCGGACGAGAGGACGTATCCTCTCGCGATAACTGCCCGCCAGATCCCGCCTTTACCCCGCCCATCCCTAGCCCGCCCAGGAAGCGATTGGTCAGAACGGAGCCAATCTCAGGTGGGCGCCGCCGCGGTCACTTCCGGGAGGAAGTGCGGGTCGGAAGTGGTGGGCTGGTGGTTCGTTCCGTCGCCGTCTGTTGTGTTCTCACGTGGAGGGGGAGCGCCGCTGAGGTCAGTGCCGCTGGCGCCGGGCGGCCCCGCCTCTGAAACATGGTGGCCTGAGGCTGGGCCGAGGCGGGACCCGGTCACAGCTCGGCAGCTAAGCAGGGTCCGCGTGGACCAGCGCCCGGATGGGTGCCTTGCTGTAGGCGGTGGCACAGGTGGTTCAGTAAGTGGCACTCGTTCCCTCTGGTCGCTATTGACCCTGCTGGCCCGGGGGCGTGTGAGGGAACCTCTGGAGGTGCTGGCTTGGAGTGGGCTGTGAACCTGGCCACTCTTGCTCATTACAAAACTCAAAGCGCTGTAAATGTAAGCTGGGGTATTTCCACAGGGACCGGGCTAGAGTCCAGGTTACCAGCCCACTGGGACATGCTTTGCATTATCAGAACAAGTTGTTTGGGGGAAGTGGGGTCAGCCCAGCTACCTTTCTGAGTTCAACGCCCACTGGCCCATCTGCTGCATCCTGGCAGCAGGAAGGACAAGTGCTTATGGCAGTGGTTTTCAAACATTTTTCCTCAGGATCCAGTTAAAAAAAATTCTTTATGCCCAGAACCAAACATTACATCTTTGAGCAATGCATTCCAGTCTTTCAGCAGCAGCAGCAGAGGGGTGCCGTGACCCAGTAACTGAGGGTCTGTGACCCAGTATTGGGTCCCGAACTGTGGTTGGAAAACCACGGGCTTAGGGAGCCAGCAGAGGACAGGAACAAAAGGCCACTGGCAGCAGTGGTGGGCAGAAGGCAGATCTTGGCTTCCATCCCCGCTGTTTGAATTTTCAAGGTGGGTAATGTTGAGCTAAGACAAGTTAGCATACATGTGTTTGGGACCTTTGGCCTAGGTAAGAAATGATGTGCTGAAGCATAATGTGTGTATATATATATATGTTTGGGACCTTTAGCATAGATACGTGAAGGTGCGTTAAAGCAAGTTGGTATAGGTAGGGGGCACCTCTATAAACACATGTATGCTAACTTTCCTTACCTCAACATACAGGATGTGGCCTGTAGGGTCCTTGTGATGTAGCCAAAAATGCTCTAATGCAAATTTATAAACCTATTATAATAATGCAATCATAGACTCTAAGGTCAGAAGGGACCGACATGATCATCTGGTCTGACCTGCACAATGCAGGCCATAGAACCTCTCCCACCTATTTCTGTTATAAACCTCTAACCCAATGGTTCCCAACCTTTTTGACTCGAAGGCCACAGCTATCATTTTTACAGCCCTGAAAGACCACCAGCTTCCACCAGCTTGCCCCCCTGAAAAGCAGTTTCCCTTCTTGCTTGCTGATCTTCCATCTTCCTGGCTGCAGCAGGGAAATCACACTCATCCTGCAGCTCTACACACGCTATTTGGGTCCCAAGGCAGTGTTTCCCTTCTGCAGTCTGGGGAACAGAAGTTTAGTGCTCCCCTCTCTCTGGCTACATCAAGGATCCTAGCACCTATGGACCTAGGCAGAGTGCTTTGCTATGCTCACTGCTACAGCTAGGGGGATGGGAGCACTAATTTCCTATCCCTTTGACTGCAGCAAGGAGCCTGCACCTGTCTTTTAACTCTGTGGAAACACACTTCGCCTGGGTCTGTAGGTAGTAACTCCATTCTGCAGCCAGTAGGAGAAGAGTGAAAGGCCACTTAGAAAGCCCCCAAGGGCACTTTTGGCCCCTGGGCCACAGGTTTGGAACCACTGCTCTAACCTATGACTGAGTTATTGAAGTCCTTAAAACATGGTTTAAAGATTTTAAGGTACAGCGAATCCATCAGCAAGTGAGCCGTGCCCCATGAGACAGAGGAAGGCCAAAAAAATCCAGGGCTTTTGCCAATCTGCTCTGGTGGAAAATTCCTTTCTGACCCCACATATGGTGATCAGTTAAACCCTGAGTATGTGGGTAAGACTCACCAGCCAGACACCCAAGAAAGAATTCTCTGTGATAACTCAGAACCCACCCTATCTAACATCCCATATCAGACCACGGACATATCTACCACTAGTAGTCAAAGATCAATCAATTGCCAAACTAGGCCATCCCATCATACCATCCCCTCCATGAATTTATCAAGCTCAGTTTTGAAGCCAGCTAGGTTTTTTGCCTCCACTGCTCCCTTTGAAAGACTGTTCCAGAGCTTCACTCCACCAAGAGTTAGAAACCTGTGTTTAATTTCAAGTCTAAACTTCCTGATGGCCAGTTTAAATCCATTTGTTCTTGTGTCCACGTGGGCACTGAACTTAAATAATTCCTCTCCTTCCCTGGTATTTACCACTTCAATGTATTTATAGAGAGCAATCATATCTCCCCTCAACCTTCTTTTGGTTAGGCTAAACAAGTCTCTCATAAGGCAGGTTTTCCATTCAGTGAAACGCATAAGAAAAGACATATAAGCCAGCAAGTTGGCTAGCTATATGGGCTACAGTAAAGTTATTCTTTGGTGGAAAAAGGAGGACTAAAGGATTAAATTGAATGCATGCTTTTGAGGATTGCGTGTCAGACAGTCCTTATACTTTCACTGAGTGAAAATCCAGTTCTGCTGAGCAGAAGGCTGCCTCTCTTCATAGGTGGTCTCAAGCTTCCTTTCTGCCCCAGTCGTGGGTTTCTCTCCTGGCTGTAGCCCTTTACAGAGGAAATGCCCAGTGTTCTCTGTCTTTCTCATCTTATCTGCACCCTGTAGCCGCCCCAGGCACAGAATTCTTCTGGGTGAAATGTATAGATAAGTCATTATTGTTACAACTCAAAAATAAAACATGAAACACTATTGCTGGAAATGTACATTATAACTAATTTCTAAACAGTTTGCCCAAAGAAATGGTACTGTTTTGCTTTTTAAAATGTTGACCATTTGGCTGCTGCATCATATTACAAACTCATGCAGAATGCAGATTCTGTGCTGCTCCGTAGACTTTTGCAGTTGTCTTAATTACTCAGTACATGCATTCTTTTCTGGTGGTTTTTGATAGCGAAGATGTTAAGTTACTACAGTTCATGTCCACAGAGCCAGTTTGGTAAAATGTATGTAAAACTGGCATTCTTAAAATTGGTTCTTGAAAATTGTTTCACTCTTGCTGATGGTGGCACAGCCCTTGGTTTTCCTTTTGTTGATGGCTTATGTGTGTTTGGCAGGAGCTAGTGATGAATGTCTCAGAAAAGAAGCAAGACTGCTAAAATTAATTTTGTACCTTTTGGCACTTACAGATGCTAACTAAAAATGAATGAAAGCAGAAAATCAGATGAGAAAAATACTGGCAATAGAGAAGATGACGGAGAAGAGTTCCTGGAATTTACTGAGAACTTTAATCAACTCGAACTGTTGGAAACACACAGACATCTAATTCCTATTGGAACTCAGAGTCTTTGGTCAGGAGAGTCAGAGAAGGAAGATGAGGAGGAGGAAAAATCTGAGGAGTGGTACCAAATGCAAGAAAAAAAAATGGAGAACAATCCAGAAAAACTGCTGCTTTGGGCAGCTGAAAAGAATCGGGTAAGAAGGAATTTGTCCACTTTATGTACATATTTTTACTGTATTATCTTAAATGGGTATCTACACAAATTATGTTTAAAAACAAAAATCTAGCCATAATTATCTTTTTGCAAAGCATATTGGGAGCCCAGTCACCTGGATCTAGAACATTTGGGCCCAGGTTCTGCAAGGTAATTCACAGGGTTGCCTCCCTTTCAAGTCATCATCAATTCAGGTGTTGCTCTATGCAGCTTGAAGGATCAAGGACTTGATGTGTACTAAGAGCTCAAACTCTAACACTATTCTGAAATTACTGTGAACTGAAAGAGCATTCTGGGTATTTTAATGCAAATTATGAGCCCAGCAGGTACACTCTTAATCCTATTATATTGTATTGCATTAATGCCAGTTATATTAAAGCAAAGTACACTAATTTTGAATAGTGAAAGGAGGTCTATCTCTTGCAAATGATCTGTTTGCACTGTCAACTAAAGCTGGTGAACTGCTTCCAAGAATACGGCTCCTTGGAAAATAATTTTTTGAAGGGTTTTGTCATTTTTTGTGGTATGTGTGCATTAGCAAACAATTTTCTACCAGCTGTAAAGTTGGTTAAATACTGCCAGAAGTAACTTGGTGTATATAGTGATCTTGTGGCAGAGTTCTACAGGTTATGATTGTGGTCAACATTATAGTAAGATTTAGTGAAAGACTGATTTGGATCCAGTTATATGGATAAGACTGTCAACAATTCTGTTGTGGAGGGTAACTTTTTTTTAAAATAAGGATTATAATATTTTATGCTTAAGGTCATAAACTAAGCACTAAATGGAGATGGGACTAACCTGGGGCAAGTTATTCCATAATTGGGAACAAGGTTTCTTGAAATGAGTGAGACTGAAACAAATATCATTAAGCATATGCTTGCCTGAACTGTGGCCAGAACAGGTTGCTGCACTAATTAGACTCCTGATTTGATCCAGTGAGGTAATTCCTGTTTGTCCGTAAGATTAAAAAAAACCAAAAAATTATTTCAAGCATGGGCCATTTTCCTATACGGACAGGAGATGAATTGTGTTATGATTGGAGGGGAAGATAGTTATTCTTCCCAAAAGTATTCCTGTTAAGTGGTAGTTTATCCTATATGAACTAAAATCAACAGACTATAAATGTATCTTATTTAATTACAATTCTTTAATTACATAACCTGCTAACTGTGAAAGTACAGAGTTTTTGTGTGCATACTGCATGTGGCATTTATGTACCAATGTGTTCATGTCGGGTCTCCAAAAGAAAGAGGAACAGTAAAATAATTGGTATCGTTTTAAAATTATTTGTAGATAAGCTTCTTCCAGAGACCAATGTTATAAACTTCCTTTGACTGTATACCAGGCTGTGTCTAGATAGTAGGAATAAAAGCAATGCATTTCATTGGCTGTGGATTATATTCAACTGTCTGTCTTTCTCACATAGCTTAGCACAGTGCAGAGGCTTCTTTCCCAAAAGCTAGCTCCCATTAATGTCCGAGACGAAGATCAGTACACCCCCCTCCATCGAGCCGCCTACAGTGGACATTTAGATGTTGTGCGTGAATTGATTGCCCAAGGTGCAGATGTCCAGGCACTGACAGTGGATGGCTGGACACCTCTACATAGTGCATGTAAGTGGAACAATACAAAAGTGGCTTCGTTTTTACTTCAGCATGGTGCAGACATCAACGCTCAGACAAATGGATTGCTGACACCATTGCATCTTGCTGCAGGAAACAAAGGGAGTAAGGAAACTCTTGAACTTCTGCTGATGAATCGTTACTTGAAGCCAAACCTAAAAAATAACTTGGATGAAACTGCATTTGATATTGCTAGAAGGACTGACATATATCACTACCTTTTTGAAATTGTAGAAAATTGTACAAATTCTGCACCAGATTCTTAAATATTCTAATTATTTAAACATTTGAATGTGCTTTTCACTTCCTTCCTCTTTGTAACACGGCATACTTGCATCCAAAATTGGTAGTTCCTTTCCACTTATCAGAAAAGATTTTATGGGAGTTATTGTACAGGGAAGTCTCATGATTAAGATGTCATTATTTTTGCAAAAACAAATGGCCATACACTCATTCAGACTTTGATGTACTATCACTTCTATTCAGTGGGACTTAGGGTGTTTAATATTCTGCAGTATAAAACGTTCAGTGAATTTAGTAATTTGCAATGGGTCTCCACTTAATTAGTGTAAATTAGCAAGAACCCACTGTTTTTAAAGTCCAAAACAGTAATATCAAGTCAAGGAGAGAACTGGAACGTTGACTGTTATGTGAAAAAACTCAACAGGTTATGCACAGATTGGTAGTCAGTGTTTTCTTTTAAAACAAGTGTCTCTCAAACAAGGTTTAACTCCTTAAAAAGTGCATGAAAACTCCGACTGAATGTAACTTATATAGGGGACACTCAAAATACATAGTTACCGTATTTTAAAATAAAATACATAACACTAAACATTGTTGTGGATCTTTGTTAAAGGTCTAATGATCAATGTAGTTGTCTGTTTGTGACCAAGGTATTATTCCAATGCTGTTACAGCAGTTCTGGTTTTGTTTTATTGGAACTTTTATATGGAGATGACTATTAAGGGTCCTGTTTACACTCTCCTTCAAAATTAGTTAAGGAATAATGTTTTTCCAGTAATGCATTTCTAACTACACACTTGTCCACAAATTGAAGCATGTGAGGATAAACGAAGTTTTGTGTCTGACTTGGTTAGAATATTTTGCAGTGCAGAAGGAACTTTAGTAATGTGTCTGATCTATGTTGAAGCCTTGGACAGTTCATTTAAACACGAGAGTCAGGACACCACTGTAATCTCATACATTTCATTTTGGTTTTTGGTTTTTTTCCCCTCAATTCTAACTTTCAGATAGGAATTCAACTCAGGGAACTTACTCGTTCTCCTTTTTAACTAAAGAGTGACCAGTATTCCCAACTTGGAGCATTCAAATATCATGAGGCAGGCACAGAAGACTTAAGATTGGAGAGATCATGAGATTTAAAAATAATACATCTCGAGTTCTCACTGTTTACCTTCTTTTTGAGCCTTTTGGGGTGCACTTGGGATGGAAAGTTGTCAAGCTTTTCTCTGCAGCTATGAGAGAGAAAAAATACTCTCAGCTTTTAGTTTAAAATAGATTCTCATGTATTCACATGACTCCAGGACCTAGAGTTTTAAGACATACACCATCAGACTCATGATGAAATCTTAAGAGTTAGCAACACTATATAGTTCTAAACTCTAGCATTTTCTCTTTTTGCCAACACCGTCCTTGTCAAGCAGCTCAAACCCAGATCCCCAAAGGGTATTGCAATGATCAGAATTGCCTTTTAGGTGCTTAGAAAATCATAGGAACAACACTGATCCACAAAGCCTAAATTAGGTGCTTATGCTCCCTAAATGAATGGGGAGAGACCAGCTCCCTAGCATGTGATCCACAAAAGGTCACTGTAAACTAGCCAGTGGGAGATGCTGATGAGAGGGGTGTGCCCTAAGTTCCACCCTTTTAGGAAAAGGCACGTAATTCCAGGTGGCAGGGACACAGAGTTCATGAGCAGGAACCCATCTCCTGAGGTGAAGCACCGTAGGCACTTAATTCATTTACTGTGAGAGTAAGGAAAGAGCCTGCCTCACTCCACAAAAAATGGTCACAGGAGGAGCTAAGTTCAGTGATTAGAGCACTCAGCTGGGATTCAGGAGAGTCAATGGAGCAGGAGGACTGGCCCTGGGTTTTCTAACCACTGGGCTACAGAATCATTGACTTTCTCACCCAGTGATTCTCTAAGAATTTATATACACCAGAAGAGCTTCAATAGGGGAGATTAAGGTTGCTCTCCAACATGACGCTCCATATCATAGTGGTTAGAGCACTCTCCTGAGAGAGTGATCAAATCATTTCTTCCACACAGGCAGAGGGAGGAACTGAACCTGTGTCTTGGAGAGGCCAGGGAGTGCTCTATCTACTAGGCTAAACATTAGACAGTGGATAACCACCACAACCTCCTCTGTCCACATTTTGAATGGGAGCTGATCTGATAGGCAGTGCCTAAGCAAACTTAATGGATCAACCCCCCCCCCCCCCCCCCAGGCAAGAGAGGTGGATGAACAACTATCTTCTCACTTCATGAATTGCTCTGGAGCGTAGACAGAAGATAAACATCTGGTTGCCTAGAGTGAAGCAGTATTTCAAATACCCAGAGGTATGAAAGGAAAAGTTTAATTTTGAAAATTTATTCTGAAAATTTAGTCTACGCTGCAATTAAAACTCATGACCTGGCCATGCTAAGCTGCTCAGGCTTGCAGGGATCAGGCTGAGGGCTGTTTAATTGTGGCATATATGTTCAGGGCCTGTGCGCAATGTTCCCTTTTTATCTTAATAGAAGGATACTGGTCACAGGACTTCTGCACCACATTTGTTCCCTGCCTTAGTGAACATAAATGAAGATGCAATACTATGCCTGCTCTCTTTCAACAGTAGATTCAGCCCCTCGGAAAACAAGCAAAAGTTCCATGACTTAACTAGAGCTGTCCCTAGTGCTTATATTGGGAAAGATGTACATATAGAACTTGTCAATGCTGCAATTTATTTTGAAAAACGAACATACCTGGATTATTAGCTAGCTACAATAGTGTACTTTTTCAAACTTGAGTCTTTTTCCTAGTGTGTGGAAAGAATGGTGTGTACCACTTTGATTTATCAATAGCAGGAGTTTTTAAAAAAGCATATTTGAAGCATAAATCATTTTTTGTGTAAATGTATGAGTTTTCAAGGAATTGTACAACACATTTCTGTTGTGGAAAAAACTACAGCAGTGGTCAGGGAGTTGCGTTCAGGTCAATAGTAGTGAAGAAGATACTGATTATATTTTTCAGCAATGCCATCAAACCAAAACGTGTCCTGCTGCATAGTGCAAACATTTGACTGGGAGTTAGGAGACCTAGGTTTTGTTCCCACTTTTGCTAGTGGCCTTCTGTGTACACATGTCATCTCTCTATAGGAGACTTGCCTTCCTTTGCAAAGTAGTTTGAAATAAAAAGTGTTGCATAAGTAGTATTATTCAGTACTTCTGTTATAATGTACCGAATTGCAATTGAAAGGTGAAATTTCAAAGTACAACACTGGTTTGGAAATTCTATTTGTAGCATGTCTGCAGAAGGTGAATGCAACCCTTGAGTCAAAACTGCACTAGTATCACACAGCGTAACAGAGATGCAACCCTGATAGTAACATAGGTCTTTTGTCTGTATTTCATTTTAGTGATGTTTTAATACATTTATTAATGAGTGTAAATTCTCTAGCCAAACAAACATTTGTTCCAGGACACAGGCAAATACTGCTAATCATGTGTAACTCACAGCCCAGACTAGGGTCTACACTAGAATTTACAAATGTTGTTAGCACAGGTGACCGTGTTAAAACAATGAAAAAAGACGAGCATAAGCAAGCCCAAGTTTTTAAAAACAAACAAAATCCCATGGCACTTTTAAAGACCAACAGATTTTATTTTATTTATCGCATGAGCTTTCTGATGAAGTGAGATTTTCTCCCACAAAAGCTCATGCAATAAATACATCTATTAGTCTTTAAAAGTGCCACAGGAAACAGTTTGCTTTTCTGCAATAGACTAACACGGCTACCCCTTTCGAACTTGACTACATGCAAGTTTTCAAAGTTATCATTTCTTATATTTGACTCATTGCTGATTACAAACTCTGCATAGATGCAACTAGATACTGTATCCATAAGACAAACTTTAATTTCCGCTTCTTCAAAATTCAAAGTCGGGGCCTACCTGTGGCAGCACCAATTGGTGTGAATGGCAAAACATTTTCTACCAGAGCAACATCAGACCACAAATCTTTGCAACCCTACCTCCATCTAGTGGCATTCTCTCTAGTGGCATTCTCTATGTACTACAACAGATACCAACTAATTTTCTTTCTGACAAAGAAACTTTCTACAAAGCATAAAACAAGAAGAGGCAAAGCTCTGTGGTTTATTTTTATGTGAATGGAATGCATTTCAAGATGCTTAATGTTATGCGATTTTCAAACTTCATTATTAGTCAGAATTTCTTCCTATACTATACATATACAACAGCCAACCAATATAGCAGAATTTTTTTTTGTTTCCTGTGATGTATTTTCTTTAGGTCCTCTTCTTTAAACAGCTTTGCTTCTAAAAGGCATAATACTAATAGCACTGACACCCTGTAGAGGTGGGGCAAAGAAAAGGTTAATGAGTGCAGAGCCGGCCCATGGGTTTTTGGCACCCTAAGCAAACTATGACTTTGGCAGCCCACTCCCCATGTGTTATAAGAGATAAGGAACAGCTTAATTGATGGTGGGAATCTCTGTCGCCATCTATGGCTGCGCAAAATCTGGGCTCTCGGGCTTCTGCTCGGCCCTACTGACTCGGGCCTCTTTGGGGTACAAGTGTCTCTTGATTGGTTTACATACCCCTTCTCTGATACCACCCATAGATCTGATAGGTGCGTTCATCACTGGACATTTCCATCCATCGGGGTGTCAGATTTGACCGCAACATTACCTTTAAACTTGGCCAGAATGTTCCCTTCGGGTCTGACCAAAATGTCACCTTTATCTCCTTGGCGTTAGGCCAAATTCCTCCTCCCTTTCAGGTGCCTTTCCACTCTTGCTGTAGCTGCACCTGACTTCTTGCCAGTTTCTGTGATGTCAGACTACTTCTGTCAACTTGCCCATTTACCCAGCTCAGGCCTGCTCGTTTGATCTGCTTCACTAGGCCTTAAGCCTTATTCCTGATCATTTCTACTTATCTTTTTCATTTAACCTTTTACTTTCTCCTACATTCCCCCACTTTTTGTCTTTTAGGGGAAGGATGTTTACCCATCGTCCCAGAAAAGCATAGTGTACCGACAGAAGATGACCCAGTGGGCTAAACACTTATGTGGTCATCCTTATGTTGCCACTCATACATTCATGCCCCTTCTGTCCCTTAGTCTGCACATTCCCTCATACGACTGATGGACAGTTATTAGCCAATTATTGATAGTTTCATATGTTGGGCCTGGGAATGTTAGGTCTGAGACAAATGATATTTTGTGGAGTATAATAACTATAAATAGTTTGGTTATATATAAAATTATTTAGAATTATACCTGACACCCAAATATATGGATAGCTATAACCCTATGATTAATATTTTTATATAAAAATTACTAATAGAATATTAAAGATTACATAAATAATACTAATACATTAACAAGATGTATGGATAATATATTGAATACATGCACATAATTAAGTATACAATTAATAATAAAAATTTGGTTTGATTTAAATTTAACTTAATTTTAACTAATTTTACTCTGTTTCAACATAGCTATTAGCAATCAATCTCTCTGCTCACTCCACTGATGACTTGCTAATAGCTGTGTTGAAACAAATGAATAACAAATCAAAGCTTCAAAGAGAAACTGCAGAACTCAAATTTAAACAGGGACTATGGAGTTTTCTCTCATTACAACAGGTGATTTGACCTCACCTTCCTCTATGTGCTGTTCCCCAGTGTTTGAATCCTAACACCTATTTTGATTTGCTGTTACAGCCTGACCTGATCCTATGTCACACACTCCCCTGCATTTAATTTTCTCACAGTCTGTAAGTTTCCCATCTTCAAGGCGTCTGACGAAGTGGGATTTTCTCTCATGAAAACTCATGCAATAAATAAACCTGTTAGTCTTTAAAAGTGTCACAGGACTCTGTTGTTTTTCTGCAGTAGACTAACATGGCTACCCCTTTGGAACAATCTTACTGTGGGGTTATGTTATATGTATCATTGATTAGAGTTCCCATAGTGTTAGCATACTATACCTTAACTGGATTTTGGAGCCATCTTGGAATAGCCATCATTACCGTAAGGTCCTTTTATTTCCAGAATTTAAATTTGGTAGTTTATCAAATTAAAGATTGGGTCAATATACTGCATTCCTTGCTCCTGTATCTGCTTTAAAAGGGCTGTGCGATTTAGGATTTGTGGTGATTCCTGCCATTTTAATTGCAACAGACTTTGTCTGATAGTTCCCAATACTCACTCTTCATAAGTCGAACAGGCAATTGTCAATGAGATATTATTTTCTATGCTATTAATTAGGGAGAGACTACTGGCATTTAAATGTTTAAATTCATTTATCCAGCTCAGGCCTGCTGGTTTGATCTGCTTCTCTAGGCCTTAAGCCTTATTGCTGATCATTTCTACTTATCTTTTTAATTTAACCTTTTACTTCCTTCTAAAATGGCTACCCCTCTGAAACTTTCAGTTAACAAAAAAAAAAAAGAATCCTGTAGCACTTTTAAAGACTAGCAAAATTATTTATTGCATGAGCTTTTGGGGGAGACTATTAACTTTTCAGTTAACAGTAAAAAAAAAAATCTACAGCAGCTTGTAACTATATTTTGCGCTTTGAGCCCTTGAGCGGCCACAGCTGGTTCACAAGGTGTGCAGTAAAGACCTATGACTTAGTGTGCCATAAGTCACAGAAACTGGAGCTAGGCCAAATCCCCCCGGAGAATAACTGGGTAAAAAAGGCAGTGTACCCATTTACTCTTGGGCGCTTCTCCAGTGCCCTGGCACCTGGCTTTGTGAAAGGTGTGGGGGAGCCAAACAGTGGGGCAGCAAAGGGGGCGTCAGCTTGTTTGATTCATGTCTTGTACCCCCATGTTCCTTTCTGTGGCTTGCGGCAGTGCCCGGAGGCGGGAGGGATGTCCCAGGGGGAGGCACAAGCCCTGAGCGTTGCACAATGTAAACGGGCGAAGGGGGGGATGGATCCGGAGTCGCTCGCGGCTTCTATCGGGGCAGGGGGCGGGGCGGGCCTGTGTCACACCGGCTTTGCTGCACCCCCGGGACCAGTCCCCTCCCTTCCCAGGGCGTCTCTCCGGGAGGGCGGACGGGCATGGCAGGAACGAGACCATCCCCGCCCCGCCTCCCCCAGGCTACCCCCGGGGGCCGAGCCCGCGCCCCACGCCGCTCCTCCCTCCCCCGCCCGGAGCTCCTATGGCAACCGGCCGGCGCGTCCCGGAGCCGGGCTGGGTGCGGCCAGGAGAGCCGGGCCGGAGCCGGCGGCATGAGGGAAGCGGCCGGGGAGCAGCCGGAGCCTGGGGCCGGGGAAGGGGGAAAGAGCCTCTGCGCGGAGCCGGCGGGGGCGGGGAGCGGCCACCAGCCCTGTAAGTGATGGAGCCGCCCCGAGCCCGCCGCCGCCCCGGGTTCCCGCCCTCCCCCGGCAGGGGGCGCTGCGCTACCCTGGGGTCCCCCGGCCCGCCGCCGCCTCCCCTGGGACCTGGCTCCCATCCACCCCCTGCATGCACTGGGGTCCCGTCTGCCCGTCCATACCCCAGCAGGGCATCCATCCATCCATCCTCCTTCAGCTGGCAATGCCCTGCCCTGGGACATCATCTTCCCATCCATCCCCCCTATCTGGAATCCCATCTTCCCATCCATCCCCCTTCAGCCCTGGGACATCATCTTCCCATCCACCCCCCTTCAGCCCTGGGACATCATCTTCCCATCCATCCCCCCCTCTCTGGAATCCCATCTTCCCATCCATCCCCCTTCAGCCCTA
>ML685867.1:218279-236794 GCA_007922175.1 Pelusios castaneus
CATCCCCCTTCAGCCCTGGGACATCATCTTCCCATCCATCCCCCCCTATGGAATCCCATCTTCCCATCCATTCCCCTTCAGCCCTGGAATCCCATCTTCCCATCCATCCCCCGTCTCTGGAATCCCATCTTCCCGCCCAGTCCTAGCCTTGCTGGTGTCACCCTAACTCTCTTCTCCAACCTTCCTCTGGGCAGTTCCTACCCCATCTTCTCCAGCCCTCACTGTAGGGGGCAGTGCCTCCCAGGGGGTGTCCCAAACAACTCATTGCCCGCTGGGAATCACTCCTTTCCCTAGTGGTCTCACCCTTCCCAACTCATCTATCCCTGCAGTGCTTTCCCACTAGGAGTATCCCCAGATCTCCTTTTAGGTGGCACTACACTGCTCCTGTGTAGTTTATCCTGCCCCTTTGCCCTTCCTCCAATTTTATACCACCCCATCCTCACCCTGTGATGTTCAGCCTCCACCAGGGAGTCTCAGATATCCACTTCTGCAGAGGATAATGTATTTTCTTTGGTCAGTGGTGTGTTCTGCCCCTCAAGGGGGGGTCTCCATCCCCCTTCCCCTCCTCTTCCCCCCCTCCCCTCCCGCATTGCCATTCCCCTGGGCTCTCCATGTGCTGAAGTCATATAGGGTGCATCTACACTGCCAATGGCAGCAAGTATCAGAGCCCAGGTCTACAGATTCAGACTCCTTGGCTATGTCTACACTTACAAAAGCTAGTTCGAATTAGTTAATTCAAACTAACTAATTTGAACTAATTTTAGTTAGTATGAATTAATTTAATTAGAATTAACTAGAATGCTAGTTCGAACTAGCCATGTCCATGCATGGCACTTGCTTAGTTCGAATTAGTCAGTTGCATGAAGATCAATCTGCCTGTTAGTTCGAACTAATATGACCACATTGTCTTAATCTGAACTAACTATTTCGAATTAAGTGTTAGTTCGAACTAAGCAATCGAATTTATTAGTTCGAATTAAGGAAGCCCTTAATTCGAACTAATGAAAGCCTAATGTGGCCAAGGATTAAGTTTGTTCGAATTAAGCTTCCTTAATTCGAACTAACTTGCAAGTGTAGACATAGCCCTTGAGTTCACACTACAGCACTAAAAATAGCTGTTTACTCTGCAACTCAGGGTGGAGGGCCTGAAGAGGTGGAGTAGAACTTGGGCTTCAGAACCTGAGCTTCAGCTGTTTTTAGTGCAATAGTGTGAGTTCCAGGAACCTGAGTCTATGGAGCTGGGTTCCAAGTCTCCCTGCTGTGGGCTGCTCTTTGCAGTGTAGCTGTACCATAGTTTCAAAGTTTCAGTGCCATATCGTGGTGGTTCAGTAAATCCAAGCACAGTCTTGCACATTCTGAATCCTTGGCTTATGAAGAGAGGCTCAGGGAAATAGGCTTGTTTAGTCTGCAGAAGAGAAGAGTGAGGGGAGATTTGATAGCCACCTTCAACCATCTGAAGGGTAGTTCAAGGGAGGATGGAGATAGGCTGTTTTCAGGGGTGGCAGGTGGTGAAACAAGGAGCAATGGTCTGAAGTTATAATGGGGGACATTAGGTTGGCTATTATGAAAAACATTTTCTCTAGGAGGGGGGTGAAGTACTGGAATGGGTTGCCTGGGAAGTGGAGGAATTTCCATCCTTAGAGGTTTTAGGGCCCAGTTTGATAAAGCCCCAGCTGAGATGATTTAGTTGGAGTTGGTCCTGGTTTGAGTAGAGGGTTGGACTAGAAGACCTCCAGAGATCCCTTCCAACTCTAATATTCTATGATTCCCTCTGCAAAGGTTTGTAAACAGTTTCCCTGGGCACATAATATTGGGAGCGACCCAAGCTTGGAATATCTGGGCCTGATTGCATACCATTGGATATCTGTAATGGATGTGAAGTAGGAAGGTGTATTAAAAACGCCAGTATTGTAGGATAAAACAGGATGTACATTTACACTTTAAAGGGGCTTAAAGTAACCAATCTTTTGCAATATGTTTTGCAAACAGGGAAGAAGTTTGTGTATGTTGAGCCACCTAAAAGAGTTAAGGAAGTACTTGAAGAAGAGCTTTATTTTCGGAGAGATGGATGCCAAATTAAACATCCAGCTGCAGGTAATCTCTATAGTCAGCAAATAAAAAATGCTGATGAGAGAGTATTCTGAAAATCACGTCAGTTCATTAAAGCAAAACTATTATTTTGATTTTCATCATTATGAGAATATTTGGAACTTGGAGAAATCCCTCGTGTGTTCCATTATTTGCTGTGTGTTCCAGTATTTGTTCCATCATTCTAAAATTGGGGGAATATACAGAACACAGACTAGTCCTTACAATTTCATCAGCCTGACATTTTAGCAACTTAGAACCTGGAAAAGACCATGTGGTCCAGGAACTTGATATTGATCAAATTTACTTATGACAAATATATATGTTGTCTTGACACCATTGGACAGAGAAAACAGCTGTTTCCCTTTATTTCTTAAACACTGAATTCAGGTATCCAGTGGCATATTTCTAATTCTGTATTTTATTAAATTAAATTGCAGCCACTCAGTAGATTTAGGAATGTTTGACTTCCTTGTGGTCATGCAGGAGGTTTACTGTAGTCACGAATATCCATTTGAAGTGTAATTGTAAGGGGCAAAAGTGTGTTTTAAAATACGACATCTAGCCTACAGGAGGAAAAGGAATCTCTGCTTTTTTGTCAGCTCTGCAACTTGCCACTTAGGCTATGAATGTTATTTTTAATGTATTGGTTTCCAAGACATTTCAGTCTTTCCATCAAGTAAGTCAGACTGCTGCAGAACCAGGATTTGCACTGCAGCAACTTTTTAAAGCTTTCACAGCTCCAAGAGTGCTTTCTGGCTGACAGCTGACACCCCTGCCCACCTGGAGCTGACAGTCGGAGATGCAACTGAGAGCAAGGCTGACAACTCAGGCTGCCGATCGGCCCTCTTGCAAAGGTGTCCCAGCTATCAGTGCCTCACACATTTCAGTTGGTGGAAGTGCTCCTGGTGAGGACATGTACCACCAACACGGGCGGGGGGGGGGGGTGCATAGTATGAAAATGAACCATCGTAGCTGTACCTCAACCTAACACAGGCTGACTTAGGAGCCATCTTCCCTGACAACACAAATGTCAGATCAATTTTCCCAATTGACTGATTGGATATGTGAAGACCTGCTCAGCTGATCCGAAAGTCGATCTCTGAAGACCAGCCCGGTAAGTAGAGTAGCGCTGAGTCAAAGGAGGGTATTTCCCTTCAACACAGTGTGCTGAAGACACCACAGTAAGTAGGTGGTAGACAGTCGGAGGGAGGTACGCAAGGTATTTTAAGTATTTCGTGTCTCTCCCTTTGACTGCTGCTGAAATCCAGCCAGTGGTTAGACTCGCCCTTAATTTTGTAGTGTAAACTAGCCCTAAGGCAAGTGCAATTGAGCTGCTGGTTTGTGGGGTTCTTTCCTTCCTTCCTTCCTTCCTTCCTTCCTTCTAGACAACTCCTTGGTTTCTCTGCTGCTTCCATTTATATCCAGTAGATGGTGCTGGTGTATAAAATCTTTCCTTAATCCTTTCTGATCCAGGCTGTTTAGATTTCATTCATGCCAAGGATTGTATTTCATTATGTGCCCCTATTCTCAGTTGGGATTCCCTTTGTTAAGCAATTTCTATTCATATGGCAGAATTATATACCCTGGTTTATGTCTTTCAACATTTCTCCTTCCTTGTGCCAGACTATTCCTTTTATTTCAAGAATGCAAGAATTCTTTATAATGAAAACCAACCAAATATTTATAACCCCCTAAATTTGGAGGTCATACTCAAAATTTCACACTATTTAGGACTTACAATAGAACAAGAGACATTTTCCACAGACATAAAGATCTAATCACAAGTCAAATAAATGTGCAGATTCTAATTTGGGGTGAAAGATAGTTATCCACAATATCTTTCATTTACAAGGAAACAATGTCTGGTTGGCAACCGGTAACGAGTGGAGTGCCCCAGGGGTCGGTCCTGGGGCCGGTTCTATTCAACATCTTCATTAATGATCTTGATGATGGAATAGACTGCGTGCTTAGTAAGTTTGCGGATGACACCAAGTTGGGGGGAATGGTAGATACTCTGGAGGGCAGGGACAGGATCCAGGGAGACTTGGACAAATTGGAACACTGCGCCAAAAGAAACCTCATGAGGTTCAACAAAGACAAGTGCAAAGTCCTGCACTTAGGACGGAAAAAATCCCATGCACTGCTACAGGCTGGGGACCGATCGGCTAAGTAGCAGTGCTGTAGAAAAGGACCTGGGGGTTATGGACGGGAAGATGAATATGAGCCAACAGTGTGCCCTTGTTGCCAAAAAGGCCAATGGCATATTAGGCTGCATCAGTAGGAGTATTGCCAGCAGATCGAGGGATGTGATAATTCCCCTCTATTCGACACTGGTCAGGCCACATCTGGAATACTGCGTCCAGTTTTGGGCTCCCCACTACAGAAAGGATGTGGACAAATTAGAAAGAGTCCAGCGGAGGGCAACAAAAATGATTAGGGGGCTGGGGCACATGACTTATGAGGAGAGACTGAAGGAACTAGGCTTATTTAGTCTACAGAAGAGAAGACTGAGGGGAGATTTGATAGCAACCTTCAACTACTTGAAGGGTTGCTCCAAAGAGGAGGGAGCTAGGCTGTTCTCGAGGGTAACAGAGGACAGAACAAGGAGTAATGGTTTCAAATTACAGCTGGGGAGGTCAAGATTGAATATTAGGAAAAACTTTCTCACTAGGAGGGTGGTGAAGCATTGGAATGGGCTATCTAGGGAGGTGGTAGAATCTCCATCTTTGGAGATTTTTAAGGCTCGGTTAGACAAAACCCTGGCTGGGGTGATTTAGGGGGAGAGGTCCTGCTTTTTAGCAGGAGGTTGGACTAGATGACCTCGTGAGGTCCCTTCCAACCCTATTGTTCTATGATTCTATGAATGTATAGTTTATAATTTGGGAGTGAAAAACAAAGAGCTTTAACTTCTTGGGGCAACAGCGTGCCCAATCTGACCTTCAATTTTACAGCCACATTTCTAGTTTAACTTGCAGCTTCCCACCTCTCTCTTCTTGATGCACTCAACATGCAAAGAAAAGCAAGGTGTGATTCTTGTTTTGATATCTTGGAATTTTTTAGCTAAATTGGAAGGGAGAAAGCAATTTACACATATGCAAATAATGAAAGGTTCTTGCCTAGGTGATTAATTTTCTCCTATTTAACCATTTTATTTTTTGTAGTTAGGGAAGGGAGTACAGGACATTGGCTGATCAGTTAGTCCTTAGACAAAGAATCTCACATGGTGTGAACAATTTTCATATTGTATTTGCAGGTGGATCTTATTTTGGGTTAAACAGATATAAGATAGCTTTTCTAATTTTGAGGATCAGAAGAAATCATTAATTATTAATCATTCAAGGCATATCAGTACTATATATCCCTTACAGTAAGAGCATTCAGCTGACTTCTTCCACCCTGTTCATTATTTGAATTACTTCTATCATGTTACTACTATTTATTTCAATCCTAAATTGTATAGACTTAACTCTTTACATTTTTCCTTATATGGATATCTTTCCATGTCTGTGATAATTTTCATTGCCCTTCTCCGGACTTTTTCCATATATATTCTATAACTATAGAGACAGTGTGACCAAAGCTGAGAAGAATGTTCAAGGTGAGATATATATGGAAGAGAAGAACAAACCCTATATCTCAATAGGATAATTTTGGAAATTATTGGGAATTGCACAGCATCTGCCAGGAAATTGCTCCTTCTAATAACCATTATGCTGGAAAATGTTAGAAAAACAAAATATATTAAGTTAACTGTGTGCTATATCTGTTGTGTAGTGCTTGTCTGCTCCTGTTAAATTATGTTGTTTCTATTTATTAAGTTGATCAAATGTATTCGTTTTTAAAAGCGTTTATATTAATTTTTACGTCAGCCTAGTTGAAAAGTAAAACAAACCAAGACAGAATCATTAGTTATAATGGTGTTATTTTAATTAATTATTAACAGTGGCTTTGGAAGGAATTTGGAGTGTGAAAAGGAACTTCTCCATGGGAGACTTGAAGCCAGCACCACAAAACAGAAACAGTTTACTTTCACAGCCCAAGTACTATTCCAGGCATGGAGGAATAAAAAGTAAGAGTTAATAATCATTAGTTTTCAACTATAACATCTCATTTTTCAATATTAGGGTAGTGCTGTTTTATAATACAAACAGATTATAAAACAGATAGTAGCTGCATCTTATTTGGTTATATTTTATTTACCTAGGTTCCTATATGGCACCCATCCCCTGGGCATCTTGGCATTTTTTAACAGATCAAACCCTTCCTTTCCTTCAACAAGTAGCTGGTCAACTAGGTTGCAGATCCTATATAGGAAAGCTGCTTAGGGCTGTTGCTTTGCTGAGGCACCTTAAGATCATGTGCTAGCATCTTGTTTGAAGATGCAGGATAATTATTTTGATTCATGTTGGTCGGTAGATCTCAATAGCTCTCTGTGGATCCCGAGTCTCACTTGCTCTCATCTCTTCATGGGACTCAGAGATTTTTGGACTGCAGTAATCAATCCCCATCTCCTGCTGGGGAGAGAAAGGGTTGGGGTGAGGTCACACTGAGTCATTTCCCTGCTTGTATGCTGCCTGGGAGGGTAGTGGGCAGCTTAGAGAGGTTTCTCTCTTCCCTTACAATCACCAAAGAGCATCTGATGGGCCTGTCCTTGCTCAGCTATCAGCAAAGCATGCTCGCTATGCCCAGCACAGCTCTCTTCCCGAGGAGTTTGTAGACTCCATAGTGGGGAGAAAGCTGCCATGCTCAGGGACATACAGAGTTTAAAAGCTCTGCTAGGGCCAGGAGCATGCAGACAGCAGCAGACTTCATACTCTGCACACTGTGTGGTTAAGCGGGACCCATCTTTACCCAACTAGGGAGTGAGCTCTCCAAGCAATATTTGCTACAGCTCCTCTGCAGCAGTTCTTTCCTGCCTGGGGCGGTGACTCCTCTGTGATTAACCTATTAGTGACCCTCTATGAACTGTGTATTTTTGTCATAAATTGTTGGCTTACATACAGATATATACAATATCCCTGCCTTATTTCCTCCCCTATCTCCACTGTTATTCTCCTCTCCTTGCCCCAAAGGGCCCGTGTTGTGCTGTGTGTACTATTCCAAAGAGGATTTCACCACACAGTGCTGTCTTTGTCTTATCCTGCCACCTTACAAATATAAAATGTGCTAGAATTCTCAGGCAAAGTCAGTGTTTAAAATAAATCCCCTACCGAGTGGGATAGGTACTAATTTCTGTTGTTTCTATATATATTTTTCCCTCTAGGATAGCCCAAATGAAAGGCAACATCTCCCTTTTTCGAAGATGCAGGCACGGCCAGCACTCCTTCTGTTACCAAGCCTATGACTATTCTGTTCCAGCAAGTTCAAAGTACTGCAAGATAGACCGTGTATTATATTTTGTATAGTCAAATAATAAAGCCATCTGTACTGGCACCTGCTCAGCTCCAGCTGCAGAGCGCTCCAACTAGAAGGTGTTGAATGTGCAAAGGTTTGATTGCCAACCCTGACAGGCACTGGCAGGTACAGATAAGCCACTCAGGTGTATTGACCTCAGATTAACATAATAGGAAATAGTCTGGTACTAAGGCCTTGTCTATGTGGAAAAATTGTAGCAGTATAGTTAAAGTGGTACATCTCCCCAGTGTGGATGCAGTTATAGCACCATAAAGTACTTATCCTAGTACAGCTCTTTCCCACACAGAAAGAGGTGTGGGGAGTGAGCAATAAAGAAATCTTTATATGGGTCTGACTGTGTCCACACTATGGGTTATACGAATATCACTAGTTCAGTAAAAGAAATAACATTCCTAATTAATTGACATAGTTATCCCAATACTATGTGATTTGGCTTCAGCTCCCAGGCTCACCAACTCACAGACCTACAACAGTGATGGCATCAGCTGTATCCCCTGTCTGACCTGAAAGGGAGTAGGAATGCTGGCGTGGTGGGTGGGAGAGAAGCTGGTAAGATCCTGGGGTAAAGAGGAACTGGGCCCAGGCTAGGGTAATGAGGCAAGAGAGAAAAATAAGGGGTACTACATAGGCCAGGAGCCTGAAGAGTTTAATGAGAACAGGATCCCCAAGGAACAGAGGGAAGGGGCAAAAGAATGGAAATCAGAGGTGTGAGGGGAGAGGTAAATATCCTGGGGTTAGAGAGAGACAGGGAGAATTCATGGGGGAAAAAATGGAGAGAGGGTAAGGAGAGAGAGGAAAACCATCCAGAGATCATGCAGTATAGGGGAGAAGAAAGAGGGAACACAGAGAGAAGGGAGGTCAATGTACAGAAGAGGAAGGGGACAGAAGCAACCTAGGGAGATCAAGCAGGGTAATTAGAGAATGGGACAAATAGAGGAGAGGCAAAGAAGAGACAGAGGGAGATGCTGTTTTTCAGAGGAAGGAAAGATTCAAATAAAGTTAATCAAAAATGAGGAAAAAGCAATAAAATGAGATCAAAGAAGAGAGAAAAGGAGAAGGTAAGAGGTGGAAGATCAAGAAGAGATACCCACAATGCAGATATTAGTGAATTTCCTGTATTTATTTCTGATACTATATTTTATTGTCTTTCCCTGACATTTGAGCTGTGGGAGGAACTTTCAAAAGCAGCTAGTGGTTTTGAATCCCCAATTGAGACATCTTAGTGGGGGGGGGGGCTAAAACACTGAGTACCTGCCCTGTCAAAATCTGGGCCCTTTTTGTTGTCTCCAGTTTTCTACTCCAAATCACTAGTGATTTCTGAAAATGTAGGCCCATCCATCTAAAGTGATGAGGAAAGTAATGTGGTTGCTGTTCTGCTCAATTGTTATTTAACATTGTATTTCTTAGTCATCTGGTATTACTCTAATGTCCATGTCTGAGCTAAAATAAAACCTGTATGCATCTTGGCCAGCATTTCGATAGGGAACTCCACAATACAAGACACACTTGCCGTACGTGAACAGTGAAATGTATCCGAAGGTAAAGTGTAGTTAGTTGATATTTTTATCCCTCTTTCTGTTAATGTTACTGTAAAGTGACACCAACCCCCACAGCAAGATTATAAAACAACTGGAAATTACTTTTAAACCTCTTTAGTCTGGGCTAATTTACTGATGGCAGCAGTTTGTAGGCCCAATATTAAGAGACTGTGAATCATTATCTGTCCTGATTTAATAAAGGTTGAACATAAACCCTCCCTCCGCCCATAAAGTCTAATATTTTCACAGCAAAGTTTTTCTGTTTAAAAAGAATAGAAATGGGCAATCCAACAGGGAACCCAGAAATAATAAATCAATTAACTGCAGCCCTTAGGCATTATTACGGTGAGGTAAAAAGAAATGATTAATGAGAAATCCATTGCTTGCTTATTGATAAAGTCAATTAAAACATATTCCCAACTATTTGTGTTACATTTCACTGCAGGTTGAATATCATTTAGCCCTTACCCTGGAGTTTTCATCTTCAGAGATCTTCACAAGTAACCTCACAACACACTTTTGAAGTAAGCAAGTATTATTTTCATTTTCCAAAGGGGAAAACTGAGGCACATAGGGGTTAAGTCACTTGGCCAAGGCCAATGAGGAAGCTGATATTCAGGAGTTCCTGGCATCTCATACTCTGTACAAACTGCTAGTTTACACCATTCATGAGGCCTGATCCTGAGAGGTAGTGGCACATGTGGCTGCCATATCCTTGCTGAGAATAAACCTTTAAAGCCATCAGTTAACATAATGTGACAAACCAAACATGAGAATTTGTCTTTTGCTAAGAACAGTTATTATTGTCTTCCTTTTTTCGCCAACCAGTGCAAACTTCCATATGAAAGGTCTTTCTACTGTAACTGCCAAATTACTTATCCACCTCCACATCATCTTAGGTCTTTTCTGTACTAGCTTGGTCCAGGCAAAATACTGCTGCCAAAATCATCTTCTGTATTTGTTATTTTTTGGTTTTTTCCACAACACTTGTCTTCATGGTCCCCATTATGGTGCAAATCATGTTTTGTTTCTTGTCCTTGTCTTCTGCATCTGACAGTCCTCTACTTTACCAAACTGATCTCCTTTCTCAGCATGATCCAGAAGTGTGATGTGGGTGTGTTACCCAAGGTTTCTCAGCCCAGTAGCTTTTAGTCTCTGCAAGTCCATATCAGGAAATAAACCAAAGGAATTGCAGTATGGCTGCCTACTATGTGGTTGGCACAGGCAAGTCAAAATCAAGTGCTATTAACATAAAGCTTTACTTTATTGAACTCCAGCAATTCCCATTGCAATGCTTTCACGGAAAGTCTCCTCTGACTAATACAGAGACACATACAAAGACAATAGGTTGTTAGAGTACCCCAGAGCTGATAGTTACCCCAAAAGTCTGAAGCAATGATCAGATGACTCAGTCACAGATTTTCAGATAGCTGGTCCTTTCATCTGTGGCTGGAGATCTTTCAATGTGTCTGCAAAAATGATCGCCTGACTCAGCCTCACTGCCTCCCTTTTATAACCCAGGTTACAGAGACATGTCGATCAAAGGAATGTTGCATAAATGAGCAAACAAATCAACCACTTGGCAGAAGCAAGAGTTACAAAGACATGTCACTAAAAAAAATGTTAAGAAAACAGTCATAAGCTATAAATTTAGCAATAATTTCCCCATAGCTGCAGTCCTAAGGTGCATCCAGACTTTTTCAAAGACAAACCCCAACATATGCAGAGAGAGGGAACACACAGAGCCAGATTCACTTCACATATTCACTGTCTACCCCTCCCCCAGTTTGCCTGATTATGGAGGCCTAAAAATGGCTAAAAGCAGAAAACAGAATAATTGACAGTCCATCATAATAATAGATAGTGGCTTAGACACCTGGCTGGTTGGTAAAATGCCCCTGTACAGGTGGAGCCTTATTGACTTTGAAGGGGAACCCTCACACACCTTACATTTCTAGATAAGGGCCTAACATTTCTTCTTCAAATTATCACATGGCTTTGGAAATATAAATATTTCCCTTATATGTATGGTAGTCACCACTATGGTACAGATGTGAAACAGATCAACCTAAAGCATCATTATTTACCTATTGGTATCAATTTCAAAGCACCTAAAGGTGTAGCTATACTGCAATGTAAATTCAGGCTCAAGTCCAATCCCCCTTCAGGCTACTCTCAATTCTAATGTGATCTCAGGCCCCAGGACCTGCAGGATGGATGGATGGATGGATGGCTTGAGACAGAGTCCAGAAGGGGTGCTGGCCCAAACTCCCTTATTTTGCAGTATGAACACTGCTCAGACCAGGCCCCCTGTCTCAGGTCCTGAAGGTCCACCAGTGCTATGCTTCAGTCTCATGCCCCAAGACTGGCCAGTTGACTCCTCAAAAACTGAAACAACCCCTGTGGTTCAAGTAGAGCTACTCAGCATTTAACCCGTCCATTTTGTATGGTGTGCCAAGCTGCAACCAGAGTGAACCTTCCCTTGCATTTGCAATGGGCACTGACACAAAGAAAATCTCCTCTTTGCAAAGCTCGCTGGTCGTGGGAACACAGCCAGATTTTGGTTAATCTCTGGAGTGAGGTGAGTAAGCTATTTGCTGGAAACATTTTGTATAATGGAGCTATTGAGAGCCATTGAACCAAACCGCAAACCGTGCACATAATGGAAACCACAAAGTGGGTTTGAAGGAGTGAGCTGAAGAAGAAAGGGAAGGTTCTTGGAGCATGCAGGCTGTTCCAAATCTCCTTGAAGGAAAAGCCTAGTCAGACATATAAGGAAGAAGTGAAGGTGTATGAAGAGGTGACAATCCTTACTGTGTTTCCTGGGCCCTTTTCATACTATGCTGCCGTCCCCATCCTGCTCAGTGTCTCCCCACTGTCCTGATGGTCTGTGTTGTGTCACACTCTGTTCCCCGTGGGCTCTTCTCACACCTATGCTTGGTGGTTTGGGCCTCTTCCCTGGCTCTTTTCATGAATGTGCAGCCACTTACGCCTTATGCAGAGAGTGAATGGGAAAAACCATATAAGAAGGAAGTTGATTTCCTTCTACTCTGCAGTATTCTGAAAGAACGAGGATGTTCATTTCTGTGTGCTGGCTTCAGCCACTCTGTGCCACATCCATAAGATGCTGCTAAGAAACCAACCTGGAAAGAATGAGCAGCCAGGAGTGGCAGCACCTGGGGAGAGATGGAGGGAACCCTCCAAGGGAAGGATGGAAGTAAAGGAAGAGATGTTGGAGAGAGTGTTACCTTTCCAGGCCTAAGAAACAACCTCGTGGTGGGAGAGGAGAGGCCGTGGGGAAGGAAGAGGCAGTACAGATGCATGCACGGGGGACAGTGAGAGCTAGGGAAGGGGCGCGTGATTTATGCCTAGGGGCGGAGCTTGTGCCCTGCTAGGGGGTGGGTCCGTCCCGGCCCCTCGCTTGGGGCGTGGCCGAAAGGCCGGGGTGAGGGGCTGTAGGTAGGTACCGCGGGGAGCGCATGTTATCCCGTGGCGGGGTCGGGTCCCCGTGCCCGATGCCCGGGCTGGGTCCCTGCGGGATGACCACGGCGCTGGGCCGGCGGGGCTCGGGGGCCGGCTGGGCTGACCGTGGCAGAGGAGGAGACAGGGCGGCGGGGCGTGGCTCGGCGAGCGAGCCGGCTCCCAGCTCTTCCGGGCGGGCCGGGCCGAGCCGGGCCGCGGCGAGGCGGTGGCTGCAGCATACTCGCCCCATCCACTCCGCCCCGGCTCCCCAGCGGCAGTTGCGCCGGGCCGAGCAGAGGCCGCCCCGGATGGAGACGGGCCCGGGGCGCGCTTGGCTCCCCGCCCGGTGCCGGAGCCTGCGCCGCCGGCAGCCGCTGCTGGCCGGGCTGGGCTGCACCGTGCTGGCGCTGTACGTGTGCCTGCAGGCGCTGCCTGCGCCGGGCGCGCGGCCCCGGCCAGAGGTGACCGTGCTGCTGTGGTGGGTCCCCTTCGGCCGGGCCGGCCACGTGGCCGACTGCCAGCGGCGCTTCAACATCAGCGGCTGCCGGGCCAGCGCCGACCGCGGCCGCTACCGGGAGGCGCAGGCGGTTCTCTTCCACCACCGGGACCTGATCTTCCACGGCCTGGGCCAGCTGCCCGTCAGCCCCCCTCCGCGCCCCCCGGGCCAGCGCTGGGTGTGGATGAACTTCGAGTCCCCCTCGCACTCGCCCCGGCTTGGGGACCTGGCTGGTATTTTCAACTGGACCATGAGCTACCGGAGCGACTCGGACATCTTCGTGCCCTACGGGTTCCTTCGGGCCACCCCGCCGGCCCCGCGCTTCAGCCTGCCCCGCAAGACTAAGCTGGTGGCCTGGGTCATCAGCAACTGGAACGAGAGGCAGGCCAGGGTGAAATATTATCACCAGCTGAAGAAGTACATCCCCATCGACGTGTACGGGGCGCAAGGACTGGCGCTGAAGGAGGACAATGTGATCGGGACGGTCTCGCAGTACAAGTTCTACCTGGCCTTTGAAAACTCCCAGCACACCGACTACATCACTGAGAAGCTGTGGAGGAACGCCTTCAAATCCAGTGCGGTGCCTGTCGTGCTAGGCCCTTCCCGGTCCAACTACGAGCGTTTTATCCCACCCGATTCCTTCATCCACGTCGACGACTTCTCCAGCCCCAGGAGGTTAGCCATCTACCTGAAATTCCTCAACAAAAACAAACCCCGCTACAGGCAGTACTTCACCTGGAGGGAGAAATATGACGTTCATTTGACTTCCTTCTGGGACGAGCAATACTGCAGGGTTTGTGAGGCTGTCAGGACAGCTGGGGATCAACTCAAGACCATACAAAATCTGGCCAGTTGGTTTGAAAGCTGATGGTGGGTGGGGAGGTGGGGGTGTCTTTTTGTTGGCTTCTCCTGAGGATGCAGTACAATCAAACCAGGGCTTAAAAAGCACGGGGCCTTATGGGGTCATACACTAAGCCAAAATAAAAAAAAACAACTAAAAACCCCAAACTCAGAAGTGTGTCTGAGCTGTTGCTTGACTGGAGGGATTAAAACTACAGCTGAGCCCTGTATTTTTGTTAGGAACCTCTGCAGTTCCATCATTGGCCATGACAGACCAATCACTTTCTCTAGACTTTGTTTATCTGGCCATCCAGAGCTGAAACTGCAAACACTGCACAGTTAGACACAAACTACATCAAATTCTGTCACTCAGACAATTTTATCAGCTATGACGGGTTCCAAATTTGTTGTGGAAAATTAGGCAAAAATTACAGAACAGTCTGGTAAAAATTATGAAAATCACAGTCACAAAAAATGTATATTAAAGTAATACAAAATGTAACATTTACATTACCTGGCTGAGCTCAGGCACCCATCTGACGAAGTAGGTTATAGCCCATGAAAGCCCATGTCCAAAGAAATCTGTTAGTCTGTAAGGTGCCACAGGACTCTCGTTAGTGCAAATTCTGTTGCTTCAGCTGAAACATTAATGAACATTTATGATAAGGTTAATTTATTTTTATATTATTAGAAATTCTTATATAATGGTTAATCTGAACTTGTAACATGAATTTTAAATCAGTGTATCATTCAGAATGCTGTTTTGTAATTTGTAAATGCAATTTCCTTTCTAATAGGAAAAACATAGAAAACTAAGTCTTAAGCTATATTTTTTAAAGGTTTGATGGTACTAAGAAAGACTGCAAATGGAGGAGGACAGAGTTCTATTATTTATTGAGGTGATTTTGCTGATGCCTTTATTTCCCTTTTCAGCTTGTTCAGATAAAAGCTATAAACTTTTACAGACAATTCCTGTGAGTGCAATGGATTCCAACCCTTTCAGGTCAACTATACCAATTTGCCAAACTAAGATTTTGGCATACCTATATACTTGCTACCTCCACTGTTTGCATGCCTTTTAACCCACAAAGGACTCAGGCAGCTCCACTCTGTAGTTTCAGGTATCCAAGCTCTTTTGCAGGGGGAAGCAGATGGGGACTGTACACTGGAGTGCAGTACAGACAATTATGGGTCTCCTTCTGCTGCCTATGGATCTCAGTAGGAATAGGATTGTATCTAAAGGAAGGGAGGGAGAGACAACTAACACTTCCAAAAGAATGAGATACAGTACAGGTAAGTTTGTCAGTATTGAGGACCAGTGTTGAGAAGAGATTTGGGCTTGATCTGAGCAATAAATGTGGTGAATTGCAAGTTTTGAGATTCATTTGCTATCAGCAGACAATAATTTAGTTTAAATCAGTGGTTCCACATGGCTACATAGCAGGTCAAGTGATTCTTCTGTACATTTTTAAAAAGCTTACAATAATAATGAATGAACTGTGGTCTATGAGCCACTTGCTAGTGGTTTACTCTAGAGGAAGCTCTCAAGTCCCACGGTTTTGGTTCCCATCTGTATTCTCGGTTGCTACGGTTTCAGTAAAATGCAGCAAAATGCATTTCATATATTTTTCTGATCTCATGCTTTAATGTTGTCAATTGCCATAGTTGCTGCAGGGAATTTATGTGATTCTGAATGGCAGGGAAGATTGTCTGCACAATCATAGAATAATAGGGTTGGAAGGGACCTCACGAGGTCATCTAGTCCAACCCCCTGCTAAAAAGCAGGACCACTCCCCTTATATCCCAATTGGAAGGGTCTGTAAGACTCTACCTGTTATGGGGGAAAAAAAAGAGAACCCCAATTTAAAGTAATAATTTAAAATTCTGAGTTATAATTTATTGCATAAATTACCCATCTCCCCAGCAAAATGATGTTTTAAGAATTACTTTACTACATTTTTGTACAAAGTTCTAAATATAATATTTACTTTTAAGAAAAGTATATCAGGAAATACAGAATTAGTCATCTTTGGTTAATTTTTTTTTCCTGTTTACTTCCTACAAGATATTCCTTTTTTTTTAAGGTCCATTCCTAATGGTGGCTATACATCTTTTTATTAATTTTTTAAAAACTTTGCAATGCTTTCAGGAAATGGACATTAACACTAGTTTTGTTCTGTTCTGTTCTGTTTTGATTGTGCTTTTTAAGAAAAAAAGTTCTAAGTTTCCAGAGATAAAACTTCAATGAAGTCATTAGGAATTTCACCCGCACAGGGCTGGAGGTTCAGCCACAATAATTACGTTTACAAATTCCAGCTGATTATTTTTCCTAACACTTATTTAATGATTTAATTAAGAAAAAATAAACTTAAAAAATTAGTGCTAATTGTACTGTGGGCTTTGATTTTCAGATATGAAAAACAACTGACTGGAGGTCTCATGAGTTTTAGCAGTTAATGGCAATAAGCTATTTGTAATTTTCTTATTGAAAATGGTTCTTTAAATGGTGCTGTATTTGTCGCCGTCTACTGAGTACTTTCAAGATCTGCAAGATGAAAATTGTAGACATTTTGGAACTAGTCTAGTACGTGTTTTGGAAGAAAAGCAACCGTTCCCTGCTTCAGAGCTTTTGTGTGAACACTGAACCATCTTCCCCTAAGATTTATCTGTGGAAATTTAGACACAGTATACAGAAGTGCAACTTTACTGCCGTCAGTGGTGTTGCATCTCTATGCCCTAGTTTCAAATTTGGCCCATCCAATCTAGTAACTTACAGGAAGACATCCAAATATTAAGGGTAGTTCTGCTATAAGCAAAGGGCTCAATCCTGTGCATTCTGTTAGTGTGGACCCCTGCAGAGCCCCATAAATAAATTACAAATAGGACTTTGGACTAGCAGATCTTTAGAGCCCTGCAAATCTGTGGATATTTGCATCCGCTGATACAATGCGGACCATTTCTTGCAGATGCAGATCAGATGCGGATCCACATATTTGTATCTGCACAGGACTCTACAGATCTGTAAGACCAAAGCCCCCACAAGATGCTGTAGGAAGTGTACATATTTTATACACAAAAATAATACTAATACATTTTCCATTGGAATGAAAAATATATTTGTACAGATGTAAAATTCTGTTAGAAAAGTTATTTATTTGACATATTAAAATATTGGGGAAAGGACTTTTTATAGTGATCAGGATGGATATTACACCTTGATTATCTGGTTTAAGTGGAATAGGGTTGCTCCTTTATTTTAAGAATGATACTTGTACTGTGTCTCAGGGAATTTTATGTTATCAAATCTTTTAATCATGTAAAATTGAGTAGCTTTATATTTGTAATAATGATTCGGATTAACTGACAAAGTTATGAAAAGAAAGTAGTAAAGAATGAGCCCATTTTATCATTAGTTGTTGCTGATTTACTGAAGATGGCTTCTTTTCATGTTTGCTTTTCTGTCTTTTAATAAACACAAGTGACTGATTGTTCTCACAGTAACCAGACTGTCTGAGGTTAGAAATAAAATATTATTCCAGGAGGAAAATATTAGAAGGGATGATTTGTATTTTCACTGTGAAAGGAACATTTGTCGAGCTTCGGCTTCTGCTGTAAATTAATCAAGGAAAGATGTCATTTGAATAGGAGTGCTCCCTCTTGACTTTCACATTCAGAGAGTTCAAAACAGCTTGCCCTTGGATTCATTTTTTTTCTTTTAAATCACATTCTGAAATTCAAAATGGAACAAAGACACATTCAGCACACTGCTATAATCAAGGAGGGACATCACCCTTTTAGCTGTGGCTTTTTAAATGCTTGTTCACAAAATACCTTTTTTGACTGACTACACATGAAGGGCTTAATTCTGCTGTCAATGAGGTTTTGCTGACCTTAGTTGGAGCAGGATTGGGTGAAGTAGTTACTCTTTTTTCCCCCATCTCTTAAGCTAAATTGTGACATCAGGCTAAATTTCTGCTTTTGTTTCCAATCAAGGGATGTCTGATGTTTTACAATTCCATTTTGTTCTCAAGTGGTGCATGCTGTATCATTATTCTATACAACTTTTCTAAAGAAAATTTTTTGTTCTTGTTTACCTTTCTCGGGATGCAGAATTAGACCTCAGATGTGTAACATGAGTAAAAAATGTCTTTCACTTTTTACACAGTAATAAATCTGTTCAGTAATCAGCATTTGTTCATCTTTAGGTTTTCTGGTCTTGAGTCAATAGTAAATTGCACCTGATTATTTTTAAATTCATTTCCCCCTTACTCACTTCCATTGCTCTCCTTTGAACAAACATTCAGACAGAATGGTACTCGTTTTAATAGACTGAATAGTCATCTGTAGGACGTGCTCAAAGGGCCTAATCTAAAGCTCACTAAAGTAATTGGAAAGACATTAATTTTAGAGGGGTAGCCGTGTTAGTCTGTACCGCAAAAAACGAGAGTCCTGTGGCACCTTATAGACTAACAGATTTTCTTCGGCATAAGCTTTCGTGGGCTATAACCCATGTTGTCAGTCCTGTGGCACCTTATAGACTAACAGATTTTCTTCGGCATAAGCTTTCATGGGCTATAACCCATGTCGTCAGTCCTGTGGCATCTTATAGACTAACAGATTTTCTTTGGCATAAGCTTTCGTGGGCTATAACCCACTTCGTCAGATGGGTTATA
>ML685867.1:250850-309004 GCA_007922175.1 Pelusios castaneus
GGGGGGGGGCGAGGAGCAGGAAAAAACGGGGAGGGGGGAAAAGGGGATTGGCCCCGGAGGGGCCTTCTGTAATAAAGTTTAACCCTTGGCTGGTGCACGGGTAGTGCATTTTTCCTGGATTATAGGCGAGCATATACGGTAACAACTTTTATTAATTTTTCATTGTTCTATATTTTTCAACAGTTTCTGTTGCCTGAGTTTGCACAGACATTTTATTGTTTATCTTTATAACTTTATAATGTATAATTATATATTATGTGGTTGTGTTGTGAGACAGATTATAACAAAAAATTTAGGGTTCCATGAATTTATTTGTTGCCTCAAGGGGTTCCGCAGCCCAAAAAAATGTTGAAAACCACTGATCTGTGGATTGACACAGTGGGATCGATTGAGTGGGCAGTGAGGACCCACTCAGTCAATCCTGGAAGTGCTCTCTGTTTGACACAATAACTGTACTCCGAGTAAAGAGCAATGCTGTGTTGATAGAAGGGCATTTCCTGTCTGCGCAGCCCAGTGAAGATCTGCAATAAGGTAGTGTAAGCAGGTCGATGAGAGATAACACATTCTACAGTACGTAGTTTGCATCTCTCCCGTCAACTCAGCATGGCATTGCAGACTAGGCCTAAGACTGAAATAACAGTATCAGTTCATCATCCTTCCTGTATAAATCAATTGAATTATGTGCATTTTATTTTATGTGGATCTTTTAAAAAATGAGGCTTGTGTGCTCTGTGAGGACACTAACGATGGTACTCCCTGTGGCTATGTCTACATTGGCAATTTAAGTGGACTTAAGGAGGCTTAAATCAACTTAAATTAAGCCACGTCCACATTAGGCTTTCATTAAGTTGACTTAAGAAATTCCTTAAGTCGACTTTATAACTAGCACTCATTAGGTCGACTTAACCCTTAAGTCGACTTAAGGACGGTGTGGACGTGGAGTAACCCTTAAGTCGACTTAAGGGTGGTTAGGTTGACTTAGCTTTAGGTTGACTTAGCTTTAAGTCCACTTAGTCCACTTTAAGTCAACTTTGTTAAGTCGACTTTAATAAGGTCGACTTTAAGTCGACTTAAAGTCGACCTTATTAAGTTGACTTAACAAAGTCGACCTAACTTTTTCTAGTGTAGACATAGCCAGTACGATTAGATGGGATTAGAGTTTGTAATGGTGTCCTTGATCAAAATTCCCCTGGCAATCATCTTCTGATATGCAGAGTTTTACATGCTGCTTGTCTTGTCTGACTTTTGTGCTTCTGCCTGGAGGTGTCCACATTTCATTGGTGCTGCATGTCGGGCAAATTTTGGCAATCTTTAATTGAGCATAGCTTCCATTTCAACTTTTTCTTATACCTGTTAGGCTAATAGAGGGCTTCAGATTCCAGGGCTGTCAATCTAACCCCTTTTTAAACATGAAAATAATTTGTGTTCTTAAAAAGTAGAATAAGAGAAGTATGATGTACAGTTCATTTTCTGGGGCGTCACTGAAGTGTCTTCACCTTACCATCTGAAAATCGCTGCTGCACACTAATTGTATTTGTCAGTGTTTGGTGGCCTTACAAGCACTGCTCTTCCGATTTTGTTTAGTAATATTGCTAGTGTCTCAGTAGCCTTCAGTGAAAGATTACTGGAACACCAGGTGAATAAATGGGCATAAAAGACTTGCAAACCACAGAGCTATTTAAATGGATATATAGAAGAAAAAGTCCCAACCCTTTAGTTTTTTCTCTTTAGCTCTAAAAATAAGAAACCAAAGGCTAGTTTTATACTGGAATATACGGTATATAATACTATATACTGAACATACTGTAGTAGTTGTATCCTGGCACAAAAATACATTTTAAAACATCAATGGTCTTTGCGTTATAAGAAAATGCTGTCTTTGGAAGAGTAAAGTTCGTGCTAGTAAACACAGTCCTCTGAATATGTTGTTTGGAGGACTGCCTGCCCAGTTCATTTTTAACTTAGTTGCAGTCCTTGTGATTGACTTCCTGAACCCCCTGAAAAGACAGTTTGTCTGAAAGATAATATAGGGCAGTTAAACATTTACAACTACATTCAAGGAAAGATGTGGACTGGGTATTGTATGTATGTTTTGAATTTTTTTCTTAGGTTACAGAATTATCAAGTGTAACAAAAAGAGGTGAGACTGTAAATATCACAATTACACTGACAAATCAGCTAGCATCAAGTTCCCCTGTGTGCATTCAGTTCTTCAATATCATCTTCAAGAAGTAAGTGGTTTTGAAAGGTTTTGTTTCAGATTAACTGTTAAAGTTGGAGCATAAAACCATATATTTATCAGAAACTTTGTGAAAATTAAACTTCTAAAAAAATTGCACGTCTAGTAACATCTGACCTTTTCAGTTTATCAAATTGTAATAATGTGGACCGAAAATCTCTTGGAATATGTTACACAGTTAAAAAAAAAAAAGAAGTTATGAAAATATCTGTTCCAGAGGTAGATATAGAAAATAAATTTCACTTACAACTCCATTTACTCCAGAGGAGCTGCTTCACTCAGTCCATCAGTGAATTCTGCCTGTCGACTAAAACATAATATAGAGACTTCTTGTGCTGTCTTTTTTTGTGTGCGAAAATCATTCTCAACAGAGGTCAATATGGGCAAATCTCCTTTCATAATTCTATGTAAACCTTGGGTTAAGCGGTTCCATGTTACGGGTTTTGAAAAATTTTATTGGCAGCTTATGACATAGATGCATTTTCAAATGCAGGTGAAGAAATTGTGCCTGTGCATATTTGCACACACAAATTAAGTAACTGTTTTACTCAGCATTCGTGTGTAAATACACAAGTGTCGAGGCAAATATGAATTTTGCACAGTGCAGTGTTTGCACTGTTTTGGATGCTAATTTTGTGTTTGAGATTCACTGGAATAAAGGAACAGTTACATTATGAAATAAAGTACTTAGTTGCTTTTCATCCAAATTTGGACTCAGATGTATTTATAACCCAGTTTTGACCAGTTTTAACTGACAAGTAATAATGCACAGTGTCAAGTCAGAAAAGAGTAGCTTGCTCATTTTAGAAAACTGATCATTGTTTTGGAATAAAATTCACCCTTGTGAGTGGGCCTGCACAATTTTCTACTTACCATTAAGTGTCTGTAAACCTTTAATCCAAGTTTTAAGTGGTGTTTAAATGATGCCTATGGTCTTGTGCAGGTCCTCTGCAGAGCTATGAATTTCATCCAGTGTCCAAGATTTGTCATGTTCCCAAATGCTAAGTAAGGAACAAAATGGCTTCCACACTCTTGCAGAAGTAGGCCCTCACTGTGTTCAGAAGTGCAATATATTTTACCCTAAACGGTAAAGAGAACATTTGTGGGAGATGTGTGGTATTATTACTCTTCTAATATAGTATATGCGCTTCCAGCCAGAATGGGAAAACCTTGCAGATGGATGCATTTTTGAACCCTTTAGATAAGAAGCAATATTAAAGTTGGAAAGAAGTTCTTGTGGAACAGATATGTTCTGCTTTTCTCAGTTAGACTAACATGCATTGTTTTTGACTGCACATACAATACTTTTGACTGCTTTGTTTTCTTGAGATTCTGGTTTGTTACTCTCCTGATACAACTTCCTTAGGAAAAAGGTTGGTTTTATGTTTGAAGTAGTTATTTTATGATGTTCTAGGACTTTTTTGTCTGTGCACTGTGACCTGAAGTGGAATTTGGGTAACAGAGCGGTATATTTCTAGATTATTAAATGCCCAATTAGTGTTACAAGGCAAGATATCTAAGGCTGAGTCCATGAGTTTCATCTGAGTCCATGAGTTTCATTATTGTCTTGAACAGATTGTCTGGAATGTCTTATTACTATTAAGCGAAATTTCTACTTAATAATAAGAAAATAAATCAGATTTGTACTTCTGTTCAGCAGTAAAGAGATTATAAGTGTGATAGAGCTGTTAGGAGGTTTTCTTCTCTTTGCATCCTAATCTGTTGTGTAGTGTGGATGTGCTCTGTTAAATAGCTCCAATGTTCTGCTTGGGGTGATTGTGGAAGGTGTGGGGTTCTGCATTTCAATAGTTGGTGAAGTAAATTTGCCGATGACACTAAGCTGCGAGGAATGGTAGACACACTGGAGGGCAGGGACAGGCTTCAGGGAGACCTAGATAAATAGGAGCATTGGGCCAAAAGAAATCTCATGAGGTTCAACAAGGACAAATGCAAAGTCCTGTACTTAGAATGGAAAAATCCCATGTATTGCTACAGGCTGGGGACTGATCGGCTAAGTAACAGCACTGCAGAAAAGGACGTGGCAATTATGGTGGACAGGAAGCTGGACATGAGTCAACAGTGTGTTCTTGTTGCCAGAAAGGCCAATGGCATATTGGGCTGCATCGGTGTTGCCAGCAGATTGAGGGAAATGATTATTCCCCTCTATTCGGCACTGGTGAGACCACACCTGGAATAGTGTGTCCAGTTTTGGGTTCCCCACTACAGAAAGGATGTGGACAAATTAGAAAGAGTCCAGCGGAGGGCAGCGAAAATTATTAGGGGGTTGGGGCACATGACTTACGAGGAGAGACTGAAGGAACTAGGTTTATTTAGTCTGCAGAAGGGAAGACTGAGAGGGGATTTGATAGTAACTTTCAACTACTTGAAGGGGTGCTCCAAAGAGGAGGGAGCTAGGCTGTTCTCAGTAGTAACAAAGGACAGAACAAGGAGCAATGGTTTAAAGTTGCGACTGGAGAGGCTGAGGTTGGCTATTAGGAAAAACTTTCTCACTAGGAGGGTGGTGAAGCACTGGAATGGGGTTACCTAGGGAGGTGGTGGAATCTCCATCTTTGGAAACATTTAAGGCCCAATCAGACAAAATCCTGGCTGGAATGATTTAGTGGGAGTGGTCCTGCTTTTAGCAGGGGGTTGGACTAAATAACCTCATGAGGTCCCTCCCAACCCTGAGATTCTATGACTCCTGTATATGCCGCACAGTTCACAAAGTGTTTTGGAAGCCTTTTGATGAAAGTGCTATATAAATGTAAGATGCTTCATTATTAAAGCTTTATTTAGCAGTATTACCTATTATTAAAGCTTTATTTATGTCCAGAGTTTTGGGCTGCAGTAGTGATTTCCACTTGAATTTTGAACTTGGTCAGGTTTTCAAGATTCTACACTTCCTCACAGATCCTTAATATATGAATAGCTCAATAAATGGAATTAATGGAATTGTGTGCATTTGTTAAAGGACACTTTTTTTCTTTCATAAGAGCCGCTGGAATGGTTTCATATCTTGAATTCATTTCATGCAGACGTAACTCGACTATATCTTAATCAAATCTCACAGCTGTATGGCCTCATCCTTCTATCCTCAGAGTGCTTGTAAATATCCACAACCCACAAACTATTTTTTGATTTCACTTATCAATTGAGCATTAGAACTTCTCGATAGAATGGGGTAGTACTAGCTACTCTTGTCCTGAACGTTTGCAGTTTTCCAGTTGATACTAAAGTATTATAGCTGACACTGATTCTGAACTGTTCCTCCCACCCCACTCCCCCTTTTGACTGTGTGTCATTGATCTGGATGTGGTATTTTTTTCTTTTACTTTTTTCCTGCATAGTAGGTTGTGAGATTGACCAGATATAGCTTCATTTTCAGGCTCAAATAGCTGTCTTGAAACCTGAGCTATTTCTAGAAGATAGCTTTGTTTGAAGAATATAGTTGAGGCTTCCATTGTGAGTTCAGCTTCTGTTATAAATTTGGTTAACTTAAATTTAATGATCAAATGAGTTAAAAATTGTCATTCTTTATTATCAAGTGTTTGGTGTGTTCTAAGAATTATACTATTATGTGATGTTTTAAAAAATAATGTATTAATACACAGGGTTTTGAAAAAGCTATCCATGTACCAAGTTGGACGGAACTTCTATAGTCCTTCAGACCCAGTGGAAATTCCCCAGCACAAGTAAGCTGTTAATTAGTGTTTCTCTTTCCCCATCCTCAACCCCCATTTGGTAATGTGTAATTATACATTGTCCAGTATATTATGCTGGAGAATAATTTTAATGTTTGAGCTTTATGTTTGAACAGAATCCCTGCCATCATACAGAGGGTTTATTATAAGAATTCTTAGGGTAGACTGAATTATTAATACAAGTTGCAGCAGGAACTTGGTATGGAATCTCTGTTGTAAGGCAGAGTACCAAGAGCTAGGCAAACCAGTGGTGATAATTTGCATTACCAGAGTGAAAAGAGGTGTTATACTTCCTACATGTTTATGTAGCAATAAATATGCAAGACTTAACTTTAAACGTATGGCGACCAAGATGGTGGAAGTGGACCTACATTGTTAAAGATGTGTTAATTCAAAAACAGTTATTTTATATATTTTTCTTTGTATTCCATAAGGCTTACTCTTTGGCCAGGATTTATGGTTTCCATTGCACAGTTTGAGGAGAGAGCGATGTTAAGTGCTGATATATGCCATAAAGTCCTTCGCAGTGAGACTGTTCTGGAATTCATGACAAGTCTGTATTCCAGGATTGACAGAACATGCTTCATACAGACATGTGAAAAGGAGCTGGTAGGGCTTATTGTGCTTACAAGGTAAAGACATTACTATTTATTTTGCTGTTCCATTGATGTACGTGTGTTGTCAGCTAGAGCTTTTTATACATAGTGGCTTTTAACACTTCTTCCTACTTAAAAAGTGGTAATTCATGTCAAAAGTTGTGTCATTCATAAACTAAGTGTGCATGAGGCAGGAGCTGGCTATCTATTAAGGATTATGGGCGTGTCTTGCAGGAGAAAGAAGTGCAGGAGTAGGAGAACATGTAAGAAAATCAGGTGACCCATGAAGAGAACAAATAGGGATGTGGCTCTCTTAAGGAGGTGGATAATGTATGTGCGGGAGAGCTGCTAATTTGTGTGGTTACTAGTTTGTGTGTGGGAGGATATCGGAGACATGTTCGGGTCATGAGGATACATGCCTCACTTGGGAATACATTGGGTGTCTCCACCAGAAAAAGAAGTTCCTATGGGAAGTGTCTTTGAGAGAGAGTGGGTCATCAGCAATGTTCCCACTAAGCTGATAATGCAGCTGAGCAAGGTATGGTATTCATTGAGCGGCAGTTTGTGAGGCATGGCACCGCATGGGCAACAGTTTTTTGGGGCAGGAAGCCTCAGCATGCCCAAGTACCTTAATTCAAAAGAAATGCATAGATGTTGTCTTTTCGTTCCAACCTTAATAAGAATGTTAAACTGAAATACTGTAGTTTTATTAATTTAGTAAACAAATGTGAAACGATGACACTAGTTGCCTATCTAGCCTCTACCGGCATCTGCACCTCACAGTTTTTGTTGCCTGTCATTGTCACATTTCCAGAATGCACATACAGAGTAACATATTAGGTATCTACAGAATGCTCATAATTTTTCATGCTCCATAATCATTGTTAGATGTAGGAATGGGTAAGAGTTAAGAAATAATGTATTTATATTGAAAGTATGCTTCATGGACTTGCAGTAAAAAGTAGTCACAGGGGGATAATATGTCTTAGTGATGGCTCATTCCATCAGGAGGGATTTCTCACCCTGCCCTTTGATGTGATGAACCAGTGATGTGCTGCAAGGCTCAGTTTTCTAGCCTTGTCCCATCCCAAGACTTTCCATGGAAAATCATCAGAGACAGCTGCAAACAATTTAAACCTTGTTGAGGAAAAAAAGGAATATTGCAACAAGACAAAGATTCACCCTGCCTGCAACTAAGGACTAAAGACTCAGTATAACACATGGGATTGGGCTGAAGAAGGGGGGAGATGCAGGGTCGGGCTGCGGAAGGGAGGAGATTCTCGGTCGGGCTGGGGAAAGGGGAGACGCGGGGTCGGGCTGGGGAATGGGGGAGATGCGGGGTCGGGCTGGGGGTAAAGGGAGGAGACATGGGATCGGGCTGGGGAAGAAGAAGAGAGCCGCGGGGAAGATCGGGCTGGGGAGAAGAAGAGAGCCGCGGGGAAGATCAGGCTGGGGAGAGGAGACATGGGATTGGGCTGCGTGGGAGTCTGTGATTGATGTGCATGTGTATGACAGCTGTTGTGCGACTGTGCACCCGTGCAGCTTAGAGAGAACATAGATCATCAGTAGCCTCCTTACTCTGCTGCCCCTTGAAGGGGCAATAGGACATCAGTTTTCTCTCCTCACTATGATCTTACTGTCTCTGGAAGATTCAGCTGTCCATTATCGACCCATGGTTGTCCTGTTCTGTGGGAATTGGAGCAAGAGAAGTTTAAAAAAAAAAAAAAGAAAGAAAAAAACAGCAGAATCTGGATTTGTACAGGGCTTTGATTTCTTTTGCCTGCTATGGTGCACCACAATGTGACCCTTTTTTTCTGATTTTTAAACAAAGCCTTCAGATGTCTGACAGGCCATTGTTCAACCCCTCTTGGGGTGGGAAGCACACCATTTTAGTCTGTTTTCTTTCTCTGTTTGGATTGTTGTTGCACCACTTCTTTCTTCTGCCCTGAAAGGAGAGATGGATATGTTATGTATATCTTTGAATTTGATGTATCTTTGAATTTGAAGGCTCTAGAACTTACACACCGATCCTGCAAAAATATATATATGTAATTGTTTCTAAAGTGCTATTATTCCAGTGGCCGCAATGGGAATAATTGCAGTAGATAAAATTAACATATGCATATGTCTTTGGCAGTTTGGAGCCTTTGATTTTTTAAACGCAATTCAATGTGGTTAAAATTATCACCATATTATTAGAGTAAATATGCATCTATATTAAAACTCTGTTAATCTATTAACTGTGTTATATTAATTTTGTAAATTAATAAAAATCTGGTTTATAGTATTTGGTATGAAATTCTTAAAAAGCTTTTTTGTACTACTGAAAATTCATTAGATGCAGGTTTTATCTTCTGAGAAAATATATAAGATAACATCACATAAAACTGTCAGACAATAACATTATGATATTTGTGTCATTCTGCACTACCCCTCTCCCCCCACATATCTCCAAGTGGACAAGTCTGCTGGAGAAGGCTTATGACTAGAGACATTATACCACACATAAATAGGCACAAGCAATTGAATTCTCTTACTTGTTCTGCATTTTTGCAGATACAACAACAGAACCTACCGTATTGATGATATTGACTGGTGTGTGAAGCCAACTGACACGTTTCCAAAACGTGATGGCACTGAAATATCTTATGTTGATTATTATAAGCAGGTAGGTTTAAAAACTAGGAATTTGTTACAATATAATTTAAAAAAATAATGTTGTTTGTACAGTAATTTCTGAATGTAGTGGCACTGTAATTGTGGCAAGAATGAGCAAGCTTTTGTGTATGAGAATTGATGTGCTTTCTGGAATATTAAACACAGAAAAGGAATCCTTTCTAATACTGTGATGGCATTGGAAACACAGTATTACTACATTCAGATGTTTCAAATTACTTTTATAATAGACTCTGGCAATTCTTTGCTATGTTGTAGAGTAAGGAATTGCTTGTTTTGAAGATAAAATAGTTCTTTATAAATGTAAAATAATAATAACAACATTTTACGTATTCTGTCATTTGACTTAACCTCTTATGAAAAGTGACAGAAGTTTAACCCATTCCATTGTTGTGAAACATGCTTAGGTAGACTCCTATTGGCAAGTAAGAGCAAACATAACTGCCTTTAAATATACATATGGAAAAATGAATTGCAGTGAAATCCAAAGAATAATGGTGTTTCATACTTACGTGGTGCAAACATATTTGAAGCACTTGACAGACATTAAGAAAATCACTTACTATGTAGCAAAAAGTATTTTCATGCTATTCACTACTCTACTGCACAGTGTATTAGTAAAATTACTTTTAAATATCTAAATGTAATACAGAACTTTATTACCAATATACGTAAGATTCTAGAAGTAGTCTCTTTTTACAATTCCTCAGATGTTCATGAATGTGCTAATATGGAAATAATCTGCTTCTATTCTTAAGATGCTGTTGTGTACAATACACATTAAAAGGCGTTTCATTAGTTTCAGTTCTATTAAACACAACTGTACAGTAGTTAAAACGTCATTGTTACCCATCTTTGCATTTATCCATGTTTGTTTAAGGTCAGGTATATGATATATCATAGGCATCTTGCCCTAATCGTCTTTTGAGACAATAGAACGAGGTAAAGTATTGTTGCTTTTCATTTAAAGGTTTAATTAAGCCAAAAGACAAAATGGTACTGTTACACTTCTTGGTTGCATTTGGCCTTATACTTTTTATACTTACTTATACTCTTTCTGAATGTCTTATTGTTACTACCAGAGTAAATTCAGTAACTCCACTGATTTCTATGGAGTTGCTTCTGATTTATATTGGTGTAATAGAGAACAGAATCTAGCCTTTCATTGGAATTATTGATGGAGATTTATAAAGCAGCTAGCCAATCAGATGTCTCCTTTTATGTCTGGGGTTTAAAACACTTTTGGGCATCTTGTTCCCATTTTCTCATTTTAGTGTTTGAGTTGTATTGAAGGTGATGGTGAGTTAGAACCTCTGTCTTTGTAATATGAACTGGCTCTTTACAAATAAAGGGTAATACAGAAAGTTAGGGACTGGCTTGCTGATGTGCAGAGAAGACAAGACTTCATTCTTGTCCCTTCTGGTTGGCCAGGAATAACTTGCACTGGAAGCAAAAGATTATTCTAAGTATGTGTGGAAACCAGAAAAGAAATGCAGTAGGTGGTGGGAGCAGCAGCATGAAAACAGTACCAGAAAATGTCATACAGGAAAACCAGCCATTCCTGAGTCTTCTAGTCAAACCAATGAAAGAGCCAAAGCAGGCTACGCTTCAGATATCCCCAGCTCAGGGAATGGATCTTGAGGACCATAGCTAATTGGAGATATCCAGAACAGCCACAAGCACTTCTAAATTTTACCACTTGTCAAAAGAGCCCCCTGGATTGGGGGAAGGGCAGAGAGTGGGGTCCAATACATTGAGAATCTAGCCCTACATTTATATCCTGTGTGTCTAACATCACTTAAATCTACTCTCTAGAAAAATACTGGGCTTCGTTCCATTGAGGGTTAATCACTACCAAATAGGAGTGCTAATATTTTACACAGGTCTAATTAACTACTCAAGGTACAAGGCAGAAAAGAGTCTTAAGTTTAGAGGAATCCCATGTGGCTGGGAAAGTCTGCTTTCCTTCCCGTTTGTACCACCAGAGGGCAGGAGAGTGTGTGTGTATTTGTGGACAAGATGCATTTGGTCTTTATTGTACAGCTCAGAACACAGGCACTAGAATAGTTTGCAGCTGGTGAACAGATTTGACTAGTTATCTGGTATATGTTGCAGTGTCTCCTAATTAACTCTCTCCTCAATTATATTTCACTTTACAGCAGTATGATGTAGTCTTGACTGACCTAAATCAGCCTATGCTGGTTAGCCGATTGAAAAGTAAGCAGAATAGCACCGTTGAACCCCGTGTTGTCCACCTGATTCCTGAACTGTGCTATCTAACAGGTAAACCACACTAAACTTATACATCTTGTCTGATCTGACGGCAAGAGAGGACAAGGAGCGCTTGGAATGGTATTTAATTAGCAACGTGACAGCATAGTAAACTAACTCTGACCCAGTATGATAGGGAAGCATTGAGGCAGCACTGGACTGAGCTGCTGAATAGAGCAGCTCCTTCACTTACGTGGCCGAAGGGAACTGAATTAGGGTCTCTGAGGGTATGTCCACAAAGCATGCAAGACTCAAGCTTATGCTAATATTGTAAAAACAGCATTTTGAAGTTGCAGCTTGGGCTGGAGCTCTGGTTCAGAAGCCGAGGGAGGAGGGCAGATTGGGGTGCTTGCTACTGCTGCAGGCTGTGTAGACATATCCTTAGATTCAGCTGGGGATGGGGTTAGAGAGAACCAAGCTCTCCTAATACCTCAAAAGTGCTAGATGAATTAGGAAACGGAATATGAGAGACATCAGTACTGCCCCACTGTTCTCAACATAATCTTCTCTTTAACCCCAAGTCACCATGTTGGGGGGGGGGGGGGAATGAGGACCTAAGGAGTTGTTAGGAACAAGTAACCCTCCACATAATGCCTCAGTTGCTGTAAGGGAAGAACAGAGGGGCTGGGCTGGTTGTACCACTACTGGAAATCAATCACCTGACTCCACTGGAGATCCCCTCATCTCAGACCCATGGCTCTGGTGTCCTGCAGTGTGGCGATCTGCAGTGCCAGCACCAGAGCCTAGACCTCGCTGGGCACCAGCAACACATCTGCCTCTGCCATGGCCCTAGCCATCACAATGGAAACAGAGCCCTTGCCTCCGGTTAACCCCTGTGCTGCTCGTTAACAGAGAAGTATTAGTCTTAATGGTAAAGACTAACATTTATTGGTTAACCATTTAACTGTTTAGTGTTTTACATCCCTAGTATGGACTCATAGATACTCTAGACCAGTGCTGATAATATCCTTTTTTCTGGATTTTTCTTTTGGTGGGGGGAGAAGAAGTAGGAAATGATATTTTTTGACATTGCATTCACTATCATTATTAGGTTTGGACAGCCGGGCAACTGCCAACTTCCATCTGATGAAAGATCTGGCTCAAAAAACTCATCTGAATCCTGAGCAAAGACAGCAAAGGCTGTCTCGGCTTGCTGACAACATTCAAAGGTAATTTAATACAAAAAACCTGCCTGTAGGACCAAAATTAGACTTCTGTCTGAGCTCTGAAGTAAAATGAGTTGCGTGATCTTTTGGCAGTCCAGAGACACCTTTTCTGCTAAACTGCTGTGCATTATCTCATTCCATGTTTTGTCATTTTAGCTCATGTTGAAGAGAAGGAATGGGTTACCAAAACACTTACTACAAAAAAAAATTGGGTACCAAAAATCATGTTAAAACCTGGTTTAAAGCTTTTAAGGACTGTAGAAAGATTTTGGGACACAGTTAAAATATGATTTGCTCTTCTCTGTAGGATAATTTGGAGCACATTTAACTGTGCCAGGGACAACTGTGTTGTGAGTGGGTCCCCCAGCACTGTTGATTTTTCTGCTGTGTAGATGGAATCAAATATAAGAAAATACATCTTTAGTAGAGCCTTCTGGGGAAGTAAGATTAATAGCTGAGTAGCTATAATGTCTATTAGTTATTTGGAGGATATTAGCTCAGTTTACATCACTGCTAGTTTCCTCATTTAGAGTTCAGTCCTGCACTTATGAAAGTCATTGGAAGCATTGCCATTGAATTTCATTGGTGCAGCATCAGATGTTTAAAATGCTTTGTGTGCATGACAACGTAGATATGTTGAAGGTGTTATCTCAGCACCTATTTTTAAAATATTTGGCCTTTAAATTCAGATGTAGGTTATACATTCACACCTAAAAATACTCTGTTCAGAAATAATGGAATGGGATGAAAGAGTGAACGTCCTACTTACAACATTGAATACTTTTACTAGGTTTGTATGGTAACCACTGGGATGGACTGATGCTGGTAGTGTAGATGGGCTCTGATATTTAATGCTATAATTATGGTGAGGCATACTGATGAAGTGGGATTTTCTCCCACGAAAGCTCATGCGATAAATAAATTTGTTAGTCTTTAAAAGTACCACAGGACTACTTGTTTGTTTTGTAATAATGTGTTACTGTATTTAAAGTGAACAAAAAAGTTTGAATTCGATGTTAGTTTTAACAACTAAATATACTTAATCTTACAATTTATGATATGTCTGAATCTCTTAGATGGAGCTAGAATACTATAAATCTTAGTTAGATGTTGATAGTTTTATATTTACAATGCATTAAGGTGGACAAAATCTGGACAACTTTGAGTATTTTTTGTGCTTAAACATATTGTACTACTTGGGCTCACTAGTTTAACTAGCAGACATTGATTATTGGTTATGTTTAGTTTATTCCTTTGTTCAGAAATTCTGAAACCTTTAGAAATTATCATGTATAGAACACCCATATTGTTTCATTTATTTTAATGGAATAGCTGGTAGTTTTTCCCTGTGTGATAGAAAATAAAATGGAAATAGAAACAGATTCTTCGAAAATGTAATGCTATTTTCCCGACTGACTCTTCACTGGGATTTTAGGTGATGCTGGTGAGTTTTTTCCTTCCTTTTTATATTTCAGTCTATAATACCAACAAAAATCTTTTTACAGAGTCAAAGAGGCTCGTTTAGAGTTGGAGATGTGGGGCCTGCAGCTTGGGTGCCAAGTTTCCCTGACAGGCCGTGTTGTCCCCACTGAAAACATCTTAATGCAGGAGCAGACAGTGAGTACATAAACTTCCATCTTAAATTCTGTATTTGAATGTCTAAATATTCACAGTGTGCCCAGTAGCTGTTCATTAAAAGATGCCATTATATCTAAGGCTGGGAAACTTACTGAGGGAAAAGCCTGTTATTAGAAAACTCAGGTTTATCCTTTGCCAGTGGTTATAAGAGTCAGGTTGGGGCTGCAATTTAGGTGGCTGTGGACCACATGGAGCCCTCAGGCCAAACAGTAAGCACCTCTATCTTTAGACAGTCTTGGAGTGAGTCTAGGAAATTGGTACTTGCTACTTTACACTTCATAGCTGAGAATTTACCACAAGTTCTTATGTGCACAGTTTCCTTAGCTATGTCACTTAGCCATCATTTAACTCCTCAGTAACCACTAGCAACTTTAATATGAGGATGCTGAGTCAGGTAAAGAACATCTGTTGTGTAAGAAGTATAGATTTCAGAAAACAGCTTTATGACTTGATCCACTTGGTTCAGAGTGTGATGAGCTCCCTCTGAAATCAGTAGGAGTTTGATGTTCAGAACCTTGCACAATCAAATCCCAAAGCTCTTTGAGACAAGCTTGCAAGTCTACAGCCTCATGGAATCCTGGTAGATGGTGCTTGTTACAAAAAACATCCTACGCAAGTGTTGTTATCAGCTCATGTGCAGAATCATTGCACATCCCCAGCATATCTGACAATTGTTTTTTAGGTATGATCTATGGAATAGGGTGAAAGCATACTTCATTTAGTAAGATTTTCCCAGTGCACAGAAATGAGCATTGACATTTTGCTCAGCATGCCAGATCAGAACATCAAAAGAATTCTGTTTCCCCTATAAACTACTACAGCTTGTCTTTGAAAAGGCCACTGAATTATCCCCGAGTTAGGTTATAAAAGTGTGAGGGTGGTCAAAAAACTGATACTTAATATTTTCTGCTGCACACTGTTTGCCTATGAAGATTCCACTTCTGAATAAATATTTTTCCTTAATCGTTAAGTTATTGACTTTTTTTTTTCCTTTGGCAGTGTCTGCCAATGAATGCTGGTGACTGGTCAAAGGATATACGTAATATGAAGATAATTGGAGTGCAGCCTCTGGACAACTGGTTAATGTTGTGCAGTAACAGAAATAGAGAACTAGCTGAGAACCTTCTGAATTGTCTGAAGAGAGTGGGCGGTCCCATGGGGTTTCCCATTGAATATCCCAGAATGTGAGATTTCTCAGAAGACTAACCTAGAATTGTTTTTCTTTTACCCATTCATCCTGTGCTTATTACTACCAATAATAACTACTTGCATTTATGTAGCACTTTCAACCTGCAATACTTCAGAGCCATTCACAAATTTAACAAATTAATGATGGCAGCCTCAGTCACCTGATTACCCTCTTCTCTGTGAGGCACCGCTGCTTTTTTATGCTGTCCCTCATGCACAAAAACATGGCCAGCGAAAATCTGTAAAGCCACCACCTTGTCATCCAAATCCTTCCTTAAAGTTACTCTTCTATAATGCGTGTGCTAAACTGCAGCCATATCATGACAGGACATGCAGTGAATTGTAGTTATTGCCCTTGATTGGCTAAGAATGACACACATCCTATTTCCAGAGGAGTAGCCGTGTTAGTCTATTCAGCAAAACAAGTAAGGAGTCCTGTGGCACTTTTGAAGACTAATAAATTTGTTAGATCATAAGCTTTCGTGAGTTCTAACTCACTTCCTCAGATTCATGAAGTGAAAACTGCAATATGATAGGTATATATACACGTGAAGGGTGGGGTTACAAGGTAAATTCAAAAGTATACACATAAAGGATCATTAACAAAGTCAAATCAATTCCAACCATGTAGATGTGGTCCATTAACAATTCATGGGAAGGGTGAGAGTGTTTGAAGAGGGAAAATTACCTTTTGTAGTGACCCTGCCAATCTGTTATTTTTGTTGCTCACTCTCTCCCTTCCAAACTTGCTAGTGTCTCATCCACTTTCTGTGCGTTGTTTTTTAGCTGTTTAGCTCTTTGGGGCAGCATTGTCATTTTCTGTACCTTAGTCTAGTTCAGTGTTAACAACTATTTTAACCTAAGCTAACTGGCAGTAGTCTCCTGGGGCCATTCAACAGCCGATAATGGCCTGAGTACACCTATGCTCTGGCCCTGCCCCTAAAGCTGCCTTTTCGCTCCTTGGGATGACCTCCTCCTTGGCTAGGAATGTAGCAGAGAAGCCAGCCATGTCCGTTTTTGTTTGCTCCCCCCCCCCGAGTTAAGAGATCCATGTTACTGGGGACATTCTCAGCTGACCAGCCATGGACTGATTACAAAATCTTTTAGTTAAATAATGATGTGTAATGTGTTCAGGTCTGTTTCCGCAATAATTTTCTATTCACTTACCTTGTTCTCCTTTTGATATATACTTATTTAACGCCTATAGATAGCGGGAGTTGCACATACAAAAAATGAGCAAATCTTGATGGTGAAACTGAAGGGGGATTAGACTTCATTTGGCATTGTGTCAGGGTTGTGCTTCCGGGATCGACTGAGCAGGTCTAGACTGCCTGCTCAATCGATCTGCAGATTTTAAGTGTAGAGTAGGCCTCAGTCTTTAAAAGTGCCGCAAGATTCCTTGTTTGCTTTGCTGACATAGACTGACATGGCTACCCCTTTGGAACGTGTGATATGATGAGTTATTCAATAAGCCCATTAAGTGCACTTCAAGTAGCTATGTGACACCTTGTTTTTTAAAAGGAGATCGCGAATTCACAGTTTTCCTTCGTCTTGATTGCAGCACAGACTTTTGCCACTGTGCTACTCTCATGCGTTCTCAGTAAGCTGTCTGTGATGCTACTCCTAAAACCTGGGTTCTCCTATATCCCACAAATATGTATTGCATCTCTCTTGGCTTTCTTTGCTTCCGTGTCAGATTCTGTGGAGTAGGATAATGAACTGGAGTTGTACTGATGGATATGAGCAAACCCTAGGTATGCTGTAGCTTCAATTCCTGCTTGCACCGAATTCATTTGTTTGGGGATTTTTTTGCATACGTTGATCAGTTTTATTTAATAACCCTTGGCTGCTGTGGCCAAGATGGTTGAGGTGACACCCCTTGCCCCAAGAGCAGACACTGGGCTGAAGAGAAGACTATGGCTCTCAGCCCAGGCAGTTAGGATTGACAGTCAGATGTATACAGGCAGACTATAAGCACACCAGCTGGCTGTCATATTGCATCAGCCTTACTGTCACAGCTGGTTCCTGGGACATGCAACAGCACCGTACAATCAGCTGTTAGTGCTACAACCATGGAACTTATTGTTATAGAAGCAGCTTAGGTTTTTTTGAAAGGATATGTTACAAAGAAACGTCTGATCTTAACTAGAGAGAGCTGAATTTTTTGGATGAATAGTTTATTCACGTAATCTTGAATTGACTGAAATTTCTTGTGATTTTGATATGAATTTGTCCCTAAGAAATTTGAGGCTATATTAAGACAATTGGCGATGGAGGGGTGGATTCAAAACAGGAAGAGGTTGTGTTGGCATCGTTATACTTATACCCAATTGCCAGGTGGTTAGGGACTTACCTGGGGTGTGGGAGACCCAAATTCACATCCCTGCTCTGGAGCAGAAACTGGAACCCATTTCTCCCCTCTCCCAGCAAAGTGCTCTAACCACCAAGCTATGGCAACAGAGTCCTGTGGCACTTTTAAAGACTAACAGATTTATTAATCGCATGAGCTTTCGTGGGAGAAAATCCCACTTCGTCAGACGCTTTTTCTCCCATGAAAGCTCATGCGATTAATAAATCTGTTAGTCTTTAAAAGTGCCACAAGACTCTGTTGTCTTTCTACAATAAACTAACACGGCTACCCCTTTGGAATTCACCAAGCTATGGGCAATTCTAGGGTGGGTTGCTCTTAATATCTCCTTGCTAAGCTGTTCCACTTTGCATAAATAATATTTATTAAAGTGGGAACTTAAGTGAGTGCCCTAGCCAGCAGACTGTTGGGTATAAGGGTATTTATTTTGTAAATCTATCTCTTCATTTTATTCATTTATTTATTAAAGAAAAGTTTAGAATGCCCAGAAACTTAAATGTTCTGTTTGACCTGAAAATTTTTTTCGATTCATTGATAATTCCTGTTTTGGTTTGTGTTAAAGCAAAATTTTTAATGTTTTTTTCCAGAACTGTGGGTGGCCCAAAAAAGTCAGCGATTTGCCCACCTCTAGTCTTAATGCAAACGCAGCCTCTTTCAGGCAATGGATGGAACTGAGTATTGGTTTTGGTACACACATCCTTTGTCACTGATTACTAGTTCATTCTAAACTACTTTGAATACGAATAACCTTTTAGTTTTTCTGGAAAATCTCTTTATAATGTTTCTAAAGATAGGCAGTGAACTGACACTTTGCAAAGTTAATCCACGTTTAAATGTCTTTATATGTTTTTGTTCAGAGTACAAGTACAAGAAAGTCCAATGGCATTCCTACGAGCAATACAACAGCATGTAAATCCTGAAGTACAGCTGGTGTGTACAGGTTTCCGTTTAAGTGTTGCTTTTGATAGTGATAAGTCCAGTGTTCTGATATACAAGGAAGGTGGGGGGGGGGGGAGGAGAGAAAGCGTAGAGACCCTTTTGTGGAGTCAACAGAGCAGAATATCTCTGAGAACACTGGTCAGCAGCCAGGCTAGGCAGCAAATAATATGCAATAACCCCAAAGGACGGCTCTCCAGTTAAGACGCATGTCTGGCTAAGAACATGAATTGCTTCCTTCTGGATCAGCACTGTCACAGGATGCTCTTTCAGCTATCCAGTGAGCAGTGCTTCCTAATGGTTTTCATGGTCTTTCAGTCACAAACCCACATGATGTGTTACTTTTCCCACCTCATGTACCTTTTCAATTGTCTGTTTTCAAACAGGGCTGGAGGTAGCACTAGTATATGGCAGGAAGAGCCTTCCAAGCAGTTTCCTCCTCCACTCAGCTCACTCTCTGAGATTCTTTTCTCCCCTTTCTTCCTAATTATATATCCTGTCATTACTAGACAATTACTTTGTTAACCCAACAATTGTTACCAGCAGGTGTCAATAGTCCTTCCCACTAGCAGGTTGATTTCTGTTAAGCCTGAAATTTTCTCTGTGCTGCAGCAACCTCAGTGACCAGAATTCTGCAACTAGCACTCATGGCTGAATTGCACCAGTCATGGCTGAATTTGGCCTATAGTTAGGCAATCTATTATTGCAATACGGTCCATTTAAAAAAAAGCATACAAACCTTTATTTGTGAAGGCCAGTTTTCAAATCATGAACTCACAGGAGCAAGAGGTTTACAGGAAAAACAATTTAATGCAGCTTTATAAAATTTTCATATTTGGCGGGGAAACTGTGTGTATGTTGAGAGAGAAATCCATTTACATGTAAGGAGAGATCTGCAGAAGTAGAGCACTGACAACTGTCTGTTCCTCCTTCCTTTTAGGTAATGTGTGTGCTGCCTTCCAATCAGAAAGACTGTTACGATTCAGTTAAAAAGTTTTTGAGCCTTGACCGTCCTGTCCCCAGCCAGTGTGTACTAGCACGGACTCTGAACAAGCAGGGCATGATGATGAGTGTTGCTACGAAAGTTGCAATGCAGATTATCTCTAAACTTGGAGGGGAGTTATGGGCAGTTGAGATTCCTGTAAGTAATTTGTTTAAAATGTTGGTTTTTATCACAGCAAAACTTGTTCAGCCATTTCTATTGACAAGTCTTTGGTATGTCTGAAATGCTGAGTTCTAGCTGAAATTAATTTAGCATGGTATATATTGTGTTTATGTGGACATATTTCATGTGAGGAGCTCAGAACACTTCAATAATTCACATGAGAAATCGCTCCTCAGCAGGTGGAAGGATTATTCAGATTGGGCCCTATATTAACAATAGAGGCTCTTTAATCTTAATCTAATGACTTCACAAAATGTTGGTATGTTTAATCCCATCAAAATCATTTTCACGTTATAGCACATCTGTTTGCGTACTCAAAAATCTGAGCACTTTGTGTTTGCAATAGAAATTGTTACCAAGTACATTATTGATGTGAAACAGATCCATGTTTTGTAAAGGTATACAACCAAATATCTAACTTGAACATTTCTTTGATCCAGATTTCTGGGCAGGAAATCATACATTTGAAATTTGATCTGTTAGTTAGAACAGGGGACTGGAGATTGTTAGACATAGTAGGGAGGTTACAAATAGTACTAAAGGGCCCAACTAGGATCTTGGTGCCATTGTGAAAGGCATATACAAACATATGGACAAGTTCCAAAGGGGTAACCGTGTTAGTCTAGGTCAGCCAAAAAAAAAAAAAGGAGTCCTGTGGCACTTTTAAAGATTAACAAATTATTTATCACATGAGCTTTCGTTGGAGAAAATACCACTTCATCAGATGCTTTAAAGGTGGGGAATTTACAGATTGGGAGGAAATTAAATGCAGGGAAATGTGTGACATAGGATCAGGTCAGGCCGTCACAGCAAATCAGAATATGTGTTGGGATTCAAACGCTGGGGAACAGCATATAGAGGAAGGTGAGGTCAAATCACCTGTTGTAATGAGAATAAAATCTGTAGTCCCAGTTTAACCCTGAGGCAATGGAATCAAATTTACATATAAATTCCAATTCTGCAGTTTCTCTTTGAAGCTGTGATTTGTTATTTATTTGTCTGAGCACCGCTATTAACAAATCGTCAATGGAGTGAGCAGGGAGATTGAAGTGTTCCTCAGTTGGTTTTTGAATGTTGTGATTTCTGAGGTCAGATTTATGTCTATTTATTCTTTTGTGTAGAGACTCTCCTGTTTGTCCAATATATAAGGCGGGAGGTAGGGGGATTTCCGGCACATGATGGCATAAATCACATTGTTGGATGGATGAGCAGGTGAATGAGCCCTTGATGGAGTAACTGTCTTGATTAGGTCCTGTGATGGTGTCTTTTGTGTAGATATGGGGGAGAGATGGCAATGTGGTCTGTTGCAGGGATATGTTCCTGCTTTAATGTTTCTGTTGTTTCGTCTGTAGTTGCTGGTGAGTATCTGTTTAAGGTTGCAGGCTGTCTGTAAGTGAGGAGAGGTCTATCTCCCAAGGCTTGGGAGAGTGAGGGATCGTCGTGTAGTATAGGTTGTATATCCTTAATGATGTGGTGTAGAAGTCTGACTTGGGGGTTGTAGGTGATGACTGGTGGCATTCTGTTGTTTTCTTTCTTGGGCTTCTCCTGTAGTAATTGACTTCTGGGTACCTGTCTGGCTCTTTCGATCAGTTTCTCTTCACTTCTGTGGGTGGGTATTGTAGTTTTAAGAATGCTGGATAGAGATCCTGAAGGTGTCTGTCTCTGTCTGAAGGATCAGAGCAAATGCGGTTATGTCTTGGGGCTTGACTGTAGTGTCCAGAAAGCAGATCTCCTGTGTGGAGTGTTCCAGGCTCAGTTTGATTGTGGAGTGGAAATTGTTGAAATCTCTGTGGAAATCTTCAAGGGCATCCTTACCGTGGGTCCAGATAATGAAGATGTCATGAGTGTAGCATAAGTAAAGTAGAAGTGTTTATGCTGTAGACCATGTTGCCAACTTTGCCCCCATATCTGCACAAAAGACACCATCACAGGACCTAATCAAGCCAGATACTCCATCAAGGGCTCATTCTTCTGCTCATCCACCAATGTGATTTATGCCATCATGTGCCAGAAATGCCCCCCGGCCTTATATATTGGACAAACAGGAGAGTCTCTATGCAAAAGAATAAATGGACACAAATCTGACATCAGAAATCACAACATTTAAAAAACAAATAGGGGAACACTTAAATCTCCCTGCTCACTGCATTGATGGCTTGTTAATAGCGGTGCTCAAACAAAGAGTTTTAACTTGTAATATCCCATATTAGCCATATTTAACACTGGTATAATTATATTTATGTACCTTAGAGGAGTGCAGTGAGGCTTAATAATACTTTTGACCTCAGTGGGTCTACTTATATGAGTAATTGCTCCCTGATTTAAGGGGTGTACAATCTCTCATGAGGTTCAAACCTGCTTCCATTGAAATCAGTGGCCAAAATTCCCATTGACTTAAAAAAGAACAGGATTGGGGCTGTTTGTCAAGCAAGTCCTGTCTGGAAATAGTGAATTCCAGTGTTAAAATGCCAGATATTTGACGGTTGCTTATGTGATTTGCATGTTCTTCAATCTCTTGTGACTTCCTAAGGCTTAAGGGTCAAAAGTGAGATTATTTTTCTTTATAGCTCTGTCTGGAACAAGTAAAATAAATGATTACACTACAGAATAACTTTTTCATTCATCAATAGGTGATTCAATAAGCAATTAATTCCATATCAAGTTTTGTTGTCTGCTCTTGATTTTTTGATTGCTGTCTGCTCTTGGTCATTTAGGAGTGTCTCCTGCAAATTTTAAAAGTAAAGTGGAACCTCATTTATTGATCTAATGAGGTCCGGGCAGAGTGGATAATTAAAAATGTGAATAATCAGGAGAATGGGCAAAGAGCTTTCTAACTGTTTTTTTTAAGATGCGGAGTTCCTTTTTAAATTAGCTGATCCCTTCAGGAAAACCATTCAAATACTCCCCTCCTCCCACTTATCTACTTAACAGAATATATAAACCCCTAGTTCTTGCAAACAATGTTTTGTTCATTTATTAAAAGGAAAACTGATGAAGTTTTTAACAAGCTGTGCAGATATTGATAATTTCTAACATATTGACAAGTTCCGAAAGGGTAGCCATGTCAGTCTAGTTCAGCAAAACAAACAAGGAGACTTGTGGCACTTAAAGACTAACAAATTTATTTATTGCACAAGCTTTCATGGGAGAAAAATCACATTTCATCAGACGCTTGAAGGTGGAGAAGTTACAGAATGGGAGGAAAATAAATGCAGGGAAGTGTAAGTCATAGGATCAGGTCATTTATTTTCCTCCCATTCTGTAACTTCTCAGTCTTAAAGCTCTGATGAAGTTGGATTTTTTCCTCTCTCGAAAGCTCATGCAATAAATAAATTTGTTAGTCTTTAGAAGTGCCTCAAGACTCCTTGGTAATTTCTATACTCTTTATTCCTGAATATTATATGGACCGTCTACAAGGGTGTTTCTCAGTGTTTTGTTGGGGTTTTTTTGCAGTGGCTAGGACCCCACACCACAGTGGGCTTAGTGAAGCTAAGTTACATGCTTCAGCCCCAAGTGATGCTGTGAGGTTAAAGTGTCAATTTCCCATATGGTTGTGTGTGCTGGTGGTTTAGGTAGTACGGCAAGCCAGATAATGGAGGCTTTTGTAAATGGGGTTCTACTACATTTCTTAAAGCATTCAGAATGCTGATTTATTTCATATACATTGTATCAATCTAGTGATTAATGGGGAAACAGTTAATTGTTTCAGCTTTAATCTTTAGCACTCACTTTAACAAGAAAATTGACTTTGCTGGTTTTCTTCATTATTATAAAAACAGCTTGACAGTATGCTGAAATTTGGTTGTCGGAACTAAGAGAAGGAAATGGGCTACTTTTACTATGACCTCTCATCACAAGGCACCTATGCTCTTCTTAACATTCTTCCATTTAGTGTGATTTCCCTTTAGAAGAGGTGTCAGGACTCCATACTGCATGAGCAGGCTTAACTCTATTATTGTTAAACAATATTCTTACAATGACTGTTCGCTTTCATCTTTTATTGTGAACCTGGGAAATCAGCTCATTCTTTATGACTCTCTCTATTATCACTCCAGTGCCCTCCTATGGTTTATTTAGTAAGATGTACAGATATTAACTATGTACCAAATTCTACCCAGAATTACTCCCCTGCGGTTTCAATCTTTTTCAATCCCACTAAAAGTCCATAGCTGTTGTATTCTATATATGAATTTCATCTTGTATCTCTCTGTCTTTTGTTATATGAGAGCCTTTGGGAAAAAAAGAAGCAGTAAATGCAGTACAGTATTGTAACTACTTAAAAAAAAAGGGAAAGCTTCATTTTTCTGCATAGCAAAGCTTTTTAGCTGTATTAAGTCATTGTTCAGTTGTTAACTTTTAAAAGAACTATAATGTTTTGTTCAGAGTTATGAACATTTGAGAGTGACAAAAATCCTCTATTCCTGAGGTGTTCATAACTCTGAGGTTATACTGTATAAGTAGCAGTAAAAATAGGTACTAACACATGTATCTACAGTACCTTTGTAATCCTTGTATTTGAATCCTCTTGTAATTTAATTAGGTATGATAGGCATAAGACTACAAATGTTTTGTGAGGATGATAATGGAATTTCTATCACTCTTTAGAATGAAACGTTCTATCTACTTTCATAGTTTGCATGGATAGAGGCATGTTAATTTCATAACACAAAGTTAAATTCTGCCAGTAGTAGTGTATTAAACATTTGCTCCCTTCTATTACAGAGAGTCTCAGTCCCATCTTCAGATGTCCTAAATAGTGGCAATTTCTGACACCTTAATTTAATTCAAAAGATTTGATTCTGTTATTCCAAATTGATAGTTTCTTTCAGCAGTCTGTTGCTTCTCAGAATCACCTTAAGTCTTACCGCTTTCTTTTCCAAATGGAGAACAAACTACTTTGACCTTGCCTTCAGTAGTGAATTGCAGCATCCATAAAGTATTTTTTAAAATTCTTCAATAATTTTTCTGCAAGAAAGAGGAAGAAAGAATGAGCCATGTTTTACTGACTCAAGTCACATTGATGCTCATTGGCAAATGCTCAGATACCATGGTGGCATGATAAAGTGACCTAAGTAGAATAGAATTATGGGTACAAGGTCTGGACCTTCCAGAATTAGAAGATCAGGTCTGAAGTGATCCATTAGCATTGATGTGATAATGTGTTTCATTAAACAGAGTTTAAAATGTCTTCATTTAACAAAATTAAACTTGAGAATTTAGAGGATCTATTGAAAAATAGCACAGCCTCATATGACTGTACTTTAGCTTTGCTTTGTTGTGAGACTCTGTCATATGTATTTTAATTGTTTCAAAAAGTGATTTAGTAAAACTCTGAAAATCAGAATATTGGGAGTATTGTATTTATTTGGTAATTCATTGTATTACCAAATATTCTCAATTTAAATTTGTTACTTCACAGCTAAAATCACTCATGGTGATAGGTATTGATGTCAATAAAGATGACCTTAACAAGGGAAGATCAATAGTTGGATTTGTGGCCAGCACTAATTCAAGAATTACAAGGTAAGCCTTTATGATACTACTCCTAATGAGCCTATCTCTTAATGGCTACCCATCTCAGAAGGGTGTCTGGGGGCTTACTTTCTGTTTTGAGTTCTTTGGAGAAAAGGCACTATCATTGACCTGGAAGAAACATAAAATTATTATTTAATTAAAGTTTGCAGGTTACTGATAGGAATGGTAAATAATGAGGAGGCCAGGTCTCTGATACAGAGTGATCTGGATCACTTGGTTAGCAGGGCACAATCGATGTATGTCTTTTATTATGGTCAAATGTAAGGACGTATATCCAATAGCAAAGACTATACGATGTACTTATAAGATATGAGACTATATATTGGGAAGCAGTGACTTTGGAAAAGATTTGGGGGGTTATGGTGGGTAGTCAGCTGAACATGAGCTCTCCCAGTGTGATGCTCTGGCCAAAAGGGTTAATGCAATCATTGAATGAATAAAATGAAAATATTGAGTAGTGTGGAGTCTATATTATCTCTGTATTTGGGATTGGTGTGACTGTTGCTGGAACCCTGCGTATCCATAGTTCAAGAAGGATATTGAAAAGTTGAGAGGGTTCAGAGAAGAGCCACGAGAATGATTAATGGATTGCAAGATATGCCTTGTAGTGGGATACCCCCAAGAGCTCATCTATTTAGTTTCTCAAAGGGAAAGTTAAGGGGTGATTTGATGATAATCTGTAAGTATTTATGTGGGAGACTTTGATCAGTGAGAGCTCTTCAGTTTAGCAGATAAAGGTATACAATGATTCAGTGGCTGGAACTGAAAGCTAGATAACTTTAGAAAAGGTTCAGAATTTTTAACAATAAGGGTAATTAATCATTGGAGCAAATTACTGAGGGTTGTGGTAGATTCTCCATCACTAGAAATTTTTAAAATCAAGATTGGCTGCTTTTCTTTTTAAAACATATGCTCTAGTTCAATCACAGTTATTGGGCGTGAAGCAGCAATTAATCAGGGAAATTCTGTGATCCGTGTTATGCAGAAAATCAGATCACAGAATTTCCCTGCCTTGGAAGAAGTGTACAGTGGCCTGCGTATTGGGGAAAAGAAAGAAAGAAAGAAAGAAAGAAAGAAAGAAAGAAAGAAAGAAAGAAAATGGAAAATGGAAAATGGAAAATGGAAAATGGAAAATGGAAAATGGAAAATGGAAAATGGAGCAGGTGCTCATTCAATGAAACAAAATCATACCTTTGTCTTGATTTTTCTGCACACTGCACTGATGTAGCTCCACTAAAATCAATGGAATTAAACAGTCGTAAAATTGACAGGAGGGGAGAGTCAAGCTCCCCAGTAGTCAAGATACAATGAGGAGATCAATAATCCTTGAATTATTTTACTGCTTATTCACCTTTCTGACCAACTCAGGTATTCCTATTTAGAAGCATATTTTTCTTATGTAGAATTTCTTAAGTAGAATTCCCATTTACAAACATTGGGAGGAGAGAAGGACATTTTATTAACTGTTGGAATACATTTTTCTATACAAAACCTTTCTAACTTTCATTGACTGTATTGCAAAAGAAAACCAGATAATTGACAAAGTGAGATGCATAATTTACAGTTATAAGACTGTTCTCATTTTGCATAGGCTATAAATGTATTAGCAGAATGGTGCCATTATCATTCATTCACTTTTGTACAGATAGACGCCCCCCTCATGCTGAATCAGACTTCGTAAATCACCAGCACCATTTCAAGTTAGTGGTGTACCTATGCGTGGGCCTGATGGACCACATTGAAAGCAGGTCTGCCCAATCAGTTGCGGAAGTCCTGCTGTCAGTGCGGGAGGGCTGGGCAGCTTAGTTTCTTGGCTGGTTGCTTTCTGAAGTTGCTTTCTGGTCACGTGACCGGAAGCTGGAAGTTCGGGAAGAACTTGTTTTTCAGCCAGCCCATTCATGTCAACGACAGACCTGTCAAAAAATCTCTTCTGGCTATGCCCCTATTTCAAGCCAGTATGGTTTAAATATAATTTATTTTAAAAGTCAGTCATTGTGTGTGTTTTTTGCACTCTATTAAGTACATCAAAGAGAATGTACAAACAAATGTGAAATAACATCAAATATTTCTGAACTCCATAAAGCCTGGAAAACTCTTAAAATGGCCATTAAGAATGGGTCTGTGCCCATCAGCCTTAGATGTTTTGCCATCAATTTCAAAAGCAACAAGTCATTATTCCATTCATCACTCACATGGTTCCTGAGTATTGCAGAATATGAGATACCCTCTAAGATCATCTGTTATGAGTCATTTGAGATGTCTTCCACGTTAGACTATCACGCCCTTCTTGTTCACTAGGCCCAACTTCCGCTTGACTTTTATGGTTGTATGTGCAAATTAAAGGACATGTGGTACTCTTGATGTTTATCATAAATATTAAGGAAGGCAAGTTCCAAAGGGGTAGCTGTGTAAGTCGAGTTCAGCAAAACAAACGAGTCTTGTGGCACTATTAAAGACTAACAAATGTATTTATCGCATGAGCTTTTGTGGGAGAAAATCCCACTTTGTTTAAGTTGTGAGTAAGGGGACAGGGAGGAGGGACTCTTGAGTTCTACTTTCACATTGGATGTGCTGTCTTTTGGGTAGGATGTAAAACTGAGGTCACAGATTCATTGACTATTAAAAGACAAGGGCATTTTTTGCAGAAGTATGGGTGTTAAACCTGTCTCTGCTCAATTAGTTAATTAGACTCATAGACTTTAAGGTCAGAAGGGACCAGTACGATCATCTAGTCTGACCTCCCGCAAAATGCAGACCTCAAGACCTCACCCACCCACTCCTGCAATAGGCCACCAACCTATGACTGAGTTATTTACCTCCTTAAATCATGATTTAAGGACTTAAGATACAGAGAATTCACCGGTAGGTGAACCATGCCCTGTGCTACAGAGGAAGGCAAAAAACCCCCAGAGCCCGGGCCAATCAGCTCTGGGGGAAAATTCCTTCCCGACCCCAAATATGGCGATCAGTTAAACCCTGAGCACGTGGGCAAGTCTCAACAGCCAGTTATCCAAGAAACAATTCTCTGTAATAACTCAGAACCCAGCCCACGTATTCTCCCCTCTTAGGCCACTTGTAAATCCACCACACGTAGCCAAATATCAGTCAATTTCCAAAATAGGCTAATCATACCATCCCCTCCATAAATTTATCAAGCTCAGATTTGAAAGCAGTTATGGTTTTTGCCCCCACAACTCCCCTTGGAAGGTTATTCCAGAACTTTACACCTCTAATGGTTAGAAACCTGCGTCTAATTTCAAGCCTAAATTTCTTGATGGACAGTTTATAAACATTTGTTTTGGTGTCCACATTGGTGCTGTACTCAAATAATTCCTCTCCCTCCCTGATGTTAATCCCTCTGATGTATTTATAGAGAGCAATCACATCCCCCCTCAGCCTTCTTTTGGTTAAGCTAAACAAGCCAAGCTTCTTGAGTCTCCACTCATAAGGCAGGTTTTCCACTCCACAGACCATCCTTGTAGCCCTTCTCTGCACCTGTTCCAATTTGAATTCATCCTTTTTAAACATCCAGCCTACTAAAAAAGTATTGGATATAGTATGCTTTTCACTTCATGGCTTAGTATTAAACAGCTGCCTTTTTTTACCCCAAAGATAGATGATGAAATGGCTCTTGTATATGTCTTTTATAGTAGTTTATTGAGTGCTTCAAGATAAAATATATATATAAAATAATGCTCATTATTGGGGCAAAACTTTTGGAGGTTTGGACCTGGCATAATGATAGTAGATTCATTGAAGATCCTTAATTCATAGATTCCCAGGGCAAATGTTTGTTAATACACCATTGGGTCTCTAGATTTTTTTAGAAGATAAAATAGTGACAGCTTAATTTCATTGTTGTGATATAGATTCAGCATTAGAAAAAGAATGCATTCTGTGCATTCACATGTCTATATCGAGTTAAATAGTGTGATAATTTACTTTTGTGAGTACAGGTGTGTATTTGGAAACCTACACAAACTTAATTTTTTCAGAGTGAAGCTCTTTTTTTTACAGTAATACAGTAGGGGTGTATTTTAAACCATTGAAACCACAGCTTTCTGAATAACTCTAGAATTAAATAAACATTGTAACTGTCAGCTATTTTTTAAAAAATGAATGTGTCTTCACCAATCCTGAACCTGGAAATACTTGTTGGCAGCCCTGAGTTAAGGCTCCCTATACTTGTTCAGTCCAGTTCTTTGAGTGTGTACTCACATCAATTCTGAATTAAGTGTGTATGCACCATGTGCACCAGCAGGGGCGTTGCTGGATAGCAAAAGGATCCAGGGCTGTGGCCCCCAGCCCACCCCTTGTTAGCTCCCCCCAGCTAGGCCACACCCCTAGAAAGAAGAGAAGGGAAAGAAAGAAGGAAGAAAGAGAAGGAAAGAAAGAAAAGGAGGAAAGAAAAGAAAGCGACAAGGCAGCCCCGGAAGAGCCCAGTTGTCGGGCTCGGGCGGAGGGACTGCGGGGGCTGCCATGGCAAAGCAGCAGCCCCGGAGGAGCTCTGCCGCTGGGCTCGGACTCGGGGGGGGCCGCAGGGGCTTCCGCGGCAAAGCAGCAGCCCCCGAGGAGCCCAGTCGCCGGGGTCGGGAGGCTGTCGGGCTGTGCAAGGGTCCCGGAAGCCTGCTCGGCCCCTACCGGCTCCCCAGCTTGCCCAACCATCCCAGTCCCAGCTCCCCAGCACACCCCCGCCCGGCCCCCCTAACTTACCTGGCCGGAGAGCTGCAGGGGCATCCGGTGTTGGGCTGGCCCCCATTCCCCATCGGCTTCCCGGCCCGCTTGGCCCCTGGCCCCCAGTTTCCCATCAGCTCCCCGGCCCACCCAGGCTTCCTGGTCCCAGCTTCCCCCCGCACGCCCCACCCAGCTTACCTGGCCGGAGAGCTGCAGGGGCACCCGGCGTTGGGCTGGCCAGGAGGCAGCTCCCACCCTGAACTGGCTCTTTCGGAGCATGCTAAGGGCGGGAGATTTGAAAACTCCCCAGCCCGGCTGGTGGCCGCTGCTCCCAGCTGAGCAGCAGCCTCCCTGCAGGGCAGAGCGGAACATGCGTTTGGCCGGAGTTTTCTGGGTTCCTGGGCCCCGGAATAGATCCGGGGCTCAGGCTTTTCTACCCGGGGCCGGTGCCCTGCCAGCCCAACGACATCGACGCCTCTGTGCACCAGTGCTGGAAATTTTTCCTGTAGTGGTATCTGTAGGGCTGACTTTAGCACCCTCTGCAGTGTGTGTCCATCTAAAGAGTGCTGCCAGCACCACCACTTCCAGTTCCTTCTTACCGCCTATGACAGCGCTGGAACAGTCTTGCACTCGCAAGTGTTTGCAACTAGTTGGTTACTTGTTTAGTCTAATATATATAATTGGATTTTCTTAGTAATTGAGAAGTTAGTTTAGTAAGTTTAACGCATGGTTGGGTTAAACTTTCTCTTGGTATATGCCCTTGAATCATCATTTACCAATAAACAAACCGAGTGTTCTCCCTTGTTTCTTCCCTACAAAACCCCTTCCCAAGTTCAAAACTCTGTTCTGATGCCTAGATCCAAGAGCTGCGTCAGGTTCCATGGGGGTTTCACTTTTTTCTGACTGCATTGGAGGCTCTGCCTATGTCAAGCAGTCTGGACCCTAAGTTGAACAGCCAGTCTCCGAGGATCCTTTGACTCGTTCAAGCTGCACTGAGGGTTGAGACCCCAACTCACTCTTACTCTCTCTTTCTCTCTCTCTCTGTCTGGTGAAACCCACTTTCCCCCCATATACCTAATTTGAACTCACTCTCTGTCTCTGTCTCATAACTTTCTAAACCTGACTTTTATAATCAAAGTTGGCCTCAATACCCCAATTGAAATCATATAATATTGTAACTCTTTGGTGGTTTTTCTTTCCTTATAGGGTTATCACTACAAGTATCATCAGTTTTATATACCTGGCAATAAAATAACTTTCGTGACACTCTCCAAACTTCATTTACATCTTTGTGTTCTTCTCTTCCCTACCTTGCTGTGCAGCAATGCTGCTTTTACCTACGCTAGACATCCCTGTAATGCCCAAACCAAAGGCTGCTATCTGGCATAGCAGCTGCCCCTCTCCTCCAGCCCCAAGCTGGCCAGAGGGACACAGCGGTAACTGCGCCTCCTCACCAGCCCTGAGCCAGTGGGGTGAGGAAAAGGGTGTACAGTAGCAGCCCTGAGCCACCTGGGGGATGGGGTGTGCAGCAGCCCCCCCTTTTCCCCACCCCAATCAGCCTGAGCTGAGGAGCAGCCCCTCCACTCCAGCCCTCTGAACTGCACTGTGCCAACTAGGACTCAGGTGCAAAGATGAGTGTGGGAGATTGCCCCCTTCTGTAGAGCGTGAGAGAGGATAGTGAGGTGCTGAACCTGTGGCATATAAAAGTGGCAGCTAAAAAGTGCTTTGTAACCCAGCCTACTGAGTTCAGGACATATAAGGTGTCAGCTGAGAGTGCTGATAGATCTGGTCTGCTCAGATATGCTCTGTCAATCTGTGAATGTGTGTGGGTGTTTGAATCTGGGACGGAAGGAACTTGGCCCTGGGAATCTTAGGACCTGCAAGGTCGCTCTATTGGGAGGGGAATTGCGGATGCGAGGAGTAAGCTCCATATGAAAACAAAGAGACACAAGCAGTACATTAATAGAATCACAAACTCCAACCCAAGGAAAGTAGCCCTAATAAATGAGCATACCACAAATTAACGGGCAAATCTGGTAACACCTCTCTGTCATGGAAGATGAATCCACATCACGTAGTGGCGGAGTTACTCTTTGTGGCCCTGTGACTGACATTATCATTTGTCTCAGATGCCTTGGATCTAGGGTGGGTAGCCTGTCATGGAGTACTCAGGGCCTCTGGATGAACGATGAGCTAACTCTTCACAGCAATATTAACGAACTCAGAGCAGTCTGACTACCAAGTGAGGTATTCCTGCCACACCTCTTCAACAAGATTGTCATATCTTCACAATGATGCAGCTGTGATGAGCTACATCAACAGATCCTCTTTCTGTCATGAGGCCTTGTGTTCGTGGGATCTCTGTGTGAACCATGACATTCAGCTGTAGGCAGTACATGGTCCTGGGGCCAGGAATGCATTAGTGGACTGTGTAGGCGAGTCCTTTTGCTCTTACCACAAGTGATTGCTACACCCAGAGGTAACAGACTTTATCTTCCGAAGTTGGTGCACTACCCAAGTGAACCTCTTCATGACAATCGAGAACAGGAAGTGCTCCTTCCAGGGTCTTGACAGCTCTTCTCTGACTGACGCCTTTCTCCTGTCTTGGTTGGATGAGCTGACCTCATGTATGCTTTCTCCACAGTTCCACTATACTACACAAAGTCCTCATAAAAATCAAGAGGGGCAGGGCAGGAGTCATCCTGGTGTCCCTGGCGTAGCCTCACCAGTATTGGTTTGGAATGCTGCTAGAGCCATTGGTTGTCTGCCCTTGGATGCTTCTGTTGCAGCCGGGTCCCCTTTCCAATACTGGAGTCATATGCTGCACCCAGGCCTGGATTCCCTGCACCGGACAGCACAGAAGCTATTTGCCTAAGTAGGGAAGAGCAGTGTTGTTCGGCTCAAGTTCAGAGGATTCTTTTGGAAAGTAGAAAGCATTACAAAAGGCCATCCTTCCAGGCTAAGTGGAAGCAATTCAGCTACTGGGCAGCATGTGAGAATATCTCATCCAACGAAGAGGCCTATCCAGATAATCCTGGATGATCTGCTGCATCTGAAACAGGAAGGCCTCTTTCTCATTTGTCAAAGTACACCTGGTGACAATATTGGCTTTCCACCTTCCTATCCGAGACAGGATTTTTTTCACACAAGATGACAGCTAGACTCTTCTGGGGTCTGGAAAGGCTTTTCCCTCAACTCCAAACCCCACTGGGACGTGAACCTTGTTCTCTCCCAGCTCACTGGACCATCCTTCAAGCCACTGCTTGTGCTCACTCATGCATCTGTCATGGAAGTTAGCGTTCCTAGTGACTATCACCTCTGTGAGGTGGATTGGAGGTTAAAGCCCTAACCTCAGAACCACTCTATGTGGTCTTTTATAAAGTTCAGCTATGCTGCACCAGCGTTCCTGTAGAAAGTAATCTCCCACTTCCATGTCAAGCAGGAGGCATTTTTACCAGTCTTCTGTCTGAAGTCACACAGTTTCATTGACGTAAAAAGGGCCCTGGCATGCTGCATTGGCAGGATCAGGGCCTTCCATCATTCCATGCAGTTCTTCGTTGCAATTGCTGATCGCATGAAAGGGCAGCCAGGGTTGTCCCTACACGTCTTTTCATCAATCATGGCCTGCATCCGGTCCTGTTGTGAGCAGGTGGGGGTGGTGTACCCCCAGCATCCCTGTCAGCCCACTCTAAGAGGGCTCAAGCATCCTCAGCGGCCTTCCTGGCTCTTGTACTCAGACAGGATATCTGCAGACCTGCTACATGGTCTTCAGTCCATAACTTTGCATCCTGCTATGTCATGATGCAGCAAGCTCGGGATGGTGCTGGGTTTGGCGGAGCAGTGTTTCAGTCATCACACCCATGAGCTCCTGCCCGCCTCAGATATACTGCTGGTAAGTCACCTGATTCAGCATGGACATGAGCAAGCACTCAAAGAATAAAGAACGGTTACTAATCTCACAACTGTTTTTCTTCAAGATGTATTGCGTATGTCCATTTCATATCCCATCCCATCCCTCTGTCGGAGTTTTGGCAAGAAGGAACTGGATGGGAGCAGTGCTGGCAGCACCTATATACAGGTGCATATGTGCGCCATGCAGAGAAAATTAGAGCTGGCCCTCCATATACCACTAAAGGAAAAATTTCCAGCACCAGTACATGTGGAGCACACACAACCAACTCAGAGTGGACTTCAGCAACACATCTCGAAGAACAACAGTTACAAGGTAAGTAACTCTTCTTTCTTGGGTGTATCCCTCCTTCTGCATGTAGTAATAATAATAATAGTAATTAGAATTTACATAGGACCTTTAATCTGAGGAACTGAAAGTGCCTCACAAATGTAGTTTATTCATCTCACAGCATTTTACTGAGAAAGAAAGAAAGAAAAGGACAAAAGATTGAAGCTCAAGTTTTCAAAAGTGGTCTCTAATTTCAGATTCCTCAGTGTTTCCTGGTGTTAAAGTAATGCAGAACTCAGAAGAAAACAACTGTAGTGATTACCTACTAATTTACTACACTTCTTTTTAGGTGGTTCTCTCGCTGCATCCTTCGGAATACAGGGACTGATGTCGCAGATTGTTTAAAAGTCTGCATGAAAGGTACAATGTCACGTACATTTTAAACTTAGAAGAATACAGTTGACTGAAAAATTGCTTATTTTCTCATTTTACCATATAATTATAAAATAAATCAATTCGAATATAAATATTGTACTTATGTTTGTATAGTATCTAGAGCAGTATAAACAGGTAATTGTATGAAATTTTATTGTGTTGATTTCACTGGTGTTTTTTACGTAGCCTGTTGTAACATTAGGCAAATATGTAGATGAGCTGATGTACCCATGGAAGATTTCTGCATACTCTCAGGAGTACACGTAGCCCTGTTTGAGAACCATTGGTGTAGAGTATGTAGTTGGCTACATAACCACCCCCTTTGAAGGTATATTTACTCGTCTAAGCAGTGTCTCACCATCAGTGCTGCTGTTTATACCTTTGTGGGAGGCTATCCAAGTACCTATGGTGCATACTGCCAAAAGAAGCCTGCAGTACAGATGTAGAATAAATCTTAAGAGCTAGTTGCTGTCACTTTAAGTGGGGAAAGGTGATGTTCTCCTTTGAGAGTGTCCCTGTGGGTGCTCCACTGTGGGTGATGGCGTGTCCTTGCGTCTCAGATCAGAGATCTTTGAAGCAGCGCTTGCTGGGGCCGCCTTGGCACCTTTTTGGAGCATGTGTGGCCCCAATCACCTCAGTTCCTTCTTAATCATCCGTGGTTGCAGTCGGAGCTAACAACTCTATTTTAACAACCTTCTTTATTTTTCTGTTCTTCTTTAAACTTTATGATGTTGCCCTTCTTATTTGTTTCAAGCGTTGTAAAACCTGCCATGACGCTATGCCTGCCTCAGATAGACACGGTGTCTGTATAAAGTGCCTTGGAGAGGAGCACATATCGCAAAAATGCTCCCACTGCAAAAATCTGAGTTCTCAAGCAAGACAGGATAGGAATTTACATCTTAAACTAGTCCTAATAAAAAAATATCTCCACCTCACGTCAGACCAGGAACAACAGAAGACCAATTCTGGGGACTCACGCCCTGCAAAGAGGCACCTCACACCTCCACATTCACCGAATTTTCAGGCGCTGGCCGCTTTTTTTTTGGTGCAAGGGGCCACCAGCATGGTGGAGGGATTAGGAAGGGGGGCCTAACACAAGGGTCAGCACAATTTACCAACCCCTGCTCTGGAGACTTAGGTCCTGTTCCGGAGCGCTTCAACATGAGAGGGAATAGTACTATTTACATCGGTAGGCTTTGGCCCAAGAGTTGCATATTTTGGATGTATTATAAATTATGCCCAGCTTTAAATATATCTAAGATAGATGTGTGTGCCTAGTATATATTCATTTTATATATATATAAAACACACATGGAGAGAAATACATAGTGTTCTACTTTAGGTATTCTGGATTTACTAATAATTACCAGATCCTTGCATCTAAGGTTCTGTAATTTTCTTCTGTACTTGGAATAGATAAAATCTGTGCTTAAATTTTCATAAATCACGAACATCTGATGGAGCCAACTGTATATAAAATACAGGTAATCACAATAGAATTATATGATCCATTTCTCTGAGTTATTAAAGATGAGAATAAATTTGTACCATACGTTTCACAAAAGAATATGTTGAATAATGTATTAAAAAATTAAAGTGAAACAAATACGCTCAGAGAACTTGCCCTTACTATGAATAGCACATATAGTACAGTAGACATGTTAGCAGACAGGATGATTTATTATATCCTTTAGCCCTGGCGCTAAAGATGAGATTTTTTTCTTTAGTACTATTCTTATGAACCCATATTCTATGAAAACCAAAACAAAAGGATTGCATATTGTATGCAAAGGAAAACAATAAAATTAATATTATATTAGGTAGCAAAGAAATAAACCCTGATCACTTTCTTCCTACTGATGCGCTATGTGCTATAGGTGCTATCAGCAAGTGGCACAAGTGTAATCGTGAGTTGCCTGCACGCATCATAGTATACCGGGATGGTGTTGCAGATGGCCAGCTGAAAATGGTGGTGGATTATGAGGTCCCACAACTACTTAGTGGCCTCACAGAATTTACTACTGATTACAGGTAACTAGAATTTCTCATTATTTTCCTCCTTCCATATTAGAGACATTGTATTAACTTCAATCTACTTGCATCTGTTAAATGTCATTTCGTATAGAATAGATATATGTCTGAAAACTTAAAATTCTGGCTGACATTGCTGATTTCCAAAGAGACTGAGGACTTGGACACTTATATTGCTTGATGTGTTCTTTCAGTTCGCAAACATAAGCTATTGCTTAGATGCCTTATAAAAAGAAAGCTAGAACATTCTGGATGAGGTATCACAGCATCATTCAAGTCATCTGCTTCTGTTTTGTCTCTCATTCCTTTTATAACTGGAAAAATGTAATGTGAAATAATTTATCATAGCTACTTTATTTTTGCCCATTGTTTCAAGACCCAAAGTGTCAGTGATTGTGGTCAGGAAGAAGTGCATTCCTCGATTCTTTGTAGAGGCAAACAAAAGCCTGCAAAACCCACCTGTTGGCACTGTTGTTGACAGAGAGGCTACTCGTCCTGAATGGCAAGTATACTTGCGTCAAACCGAAAGAATCCCCTGTTGTTTCCTTCATAGAGTGCAAGTTGAATATCAGATTAAGGAAGTGTAACATTATAAAGCAGAAATCTTCAAGAAGTTCAGGTTAGAAAGCAACCCTGAAATTTGTTCAGCGCTTCTAATTCAACCACAATAGGATATAATTTATTTGAAGGAGCATGTGTGTCTGTTTTCAGAAATGCTTGTAGAATTCCTTCAGCGAACACAATTTGTTTTACATTTAATCCCTGTACCAAAATTCTGATTTTGAGACTACAGATAATTGTTAAAAGTGAAATGTACAGTATTCTGCACTGAGTGACACTAACCAAATTGAGATTATATAAATCTGCATTAATTTTAAAAAATGACAGCGACATTATACAAAAACATATATATCAATATAATCCATTTATCTTCACATTGCATTTTAAAGGATAAGTCTTCTAAAAAAATTCAGTAACAGAGGATTCTCATGAAAGTCTGATTCTCCCATGCATTACTTCAGTTTTATGTTGGTGCAACTCCTTTGATTTCGGTGGCGTTACACTGGCATGAAAATAGAGTAATGGACTGGTGATAGCTATTAATATTAATGTAATTTGCCAAAGAAGCTACACTTTAGATATTAATATAGAAATGACAGCCTCTGAAACCTAACAAGGGAAAAAAGTCTGCATTTTGATGTCCTTTCAAACCCAATCCATCACATTTCAGCCAAGATTTTAAGATGGACTTGTCTAGTTACAAACACAGGAGGATCAGATTCTCATTTGCACTAAGGCCTCTTTATACTGCTAGACTGGCGTAAAGGGAACTTAACAGCCAGGTGAATCTAGCCCAGAGAGCCTTAATATGATTACACACCACATTCACCGCCTAGTAAATGGACTGATTTCAATAGAGTTATTTCTGAGGTACACCAGGGAAAGTGATATCTCAGTCAGGCACATAAATGAGAAATAACTACCTTTCATTTTAACTATTAGGCAATATGAGGATAAACTGTCAAGTGTACATAAGCTAATTCTATTTTTTTTCAAATTCTTTAGGTATGACTTTTACCTTATCAGCCAAATAGCACGTCAGGGAACTGTCAATCCCACATACTATAATGTTGTGTATGATAATAGTGGATTAAAACCAGATCACATGCAGCGTCTCACATATAAGATGTGCCACCTATACTACAACTGGGCAGTGAGTAAATAATCATATACAATTTTCATGAACAGTAGAGTGATTTTTTCCAGCTGGTTTTAAATAAAATGGGAAAATAATCAGACATAGTTTCACAGTTGATGAATCAATGCAGTTATCACAGTATTGCTGTTATAAAAAGAGTAGGGATGGAACTCCCAGTCGGAGCCACACTGATATTGTTATGGTGGGAAGAGCAGCTCCTTCAGCTGAGAGTTGGCTGGAGATCTTTACAAGGGCTAGAGTGTTTGTTAGTTGCAAAAAAGATATTTTGAAAGGCCTGTAATTGCTGAACCTCTCCCCTTCCCCCAGCAAATGCTTTTGGGATCTTAATTTGGTTCCTAGTGTGTAGGTATCCGTATCACAATTATTGACACTAATCGGCACCCTTTTTGGCATTGTTAGTAGAGAGGCCAAAGATTGAATAGGCAGCAAGTCTGCATTACATGCTCAGCTATAGATGTGGTCACTCCATTTCAAGGTTGAGACATAATGCTTTTGTCTAAACTACATTCAGGATGTACAATTGCAGCACATTATTATTGTACCAAAGCTAGCTTTGATTATAGTAGCTCACCAAAAATAGCAGTGTAGCCACAGCAGCCCAGGCTAGCCACTTGGTTATGTATGTGGGATCCTGGGTGGGATTGTACTTGTGCTTATGAGGGAGGTCGAAGAGGAGAGCTGAAGGAATGAATTCTTCCCTTGCGGGAATTTAAGAAGTTGAATTCAGGTACAGTCTAAAAAGTGGGGGAAGGGAGTAAGTGGCCCACTCCCCCCACTAGGTATAGAAAATGTAACCTTTGAATAAAAGGGATGGTGTTTTCATTGTACAGGAGTGCCCTCTAGCTGAATTTCATCTGTACAACTTAGGCAATTCCTGCCTATTAGTGACCAGGGGAGGAAATCTGCTCTTCAGCCGGTGTGGCTCCGATCATATGTAGTGTCTTGAAATGACACTTAAGATCTTTAAAATAGTTTACTTTTCTCAGAAGAAAGCAGCAGAACAGGCTGGGAATGTCTGTCTTATGCTCATCTGATGTTTGTTTCTTAGGGTCTCATCAGAGTGCCAGCGCCCTGCCAGTATGCCCACAAGCTGACCTTCCTGGTGGGTCAGAGCATTCACAGAGAGCCAAGCCTGGAGTTATCTGAGAAGCTTTTCTATTTGTGAAAGGAATAATAATATTGTATCACAAAGACAACTTCAAGAAATATTAGCATGATCAAATCTGGATACGGTCTTGTGGCTGCCAGAATAATGTAGCTCAAACTCAGTCTTGCAGTTGAAGGAAAACATCTAGTTTTAAAGAAAAATATCTATTCTCTGAATTAAGAGAACTGGACATTCTGGGCTTCCTGTTTAGTGCAGAGTAAGTGATTTAGGTACTTCGCTTCACTTAGTCCCAGAAGGAGACTTGTAGTACTTGAAAATGTAGGGGCATGAGGCTGTTTTTAATCAAAATTTTGTGACATTAGACAGATACGCTGTATGGCTAATTATTCTGGAACGGCATCATTGTTTAATTTCCAGATTGTTTTACAGGGTTACTTTTTCCTTCAAAGAATTTTAGAAAACTGTTTGGATAAGGTTGAAAATTTTTTTAACAAATAAAGTTTTATTCTGTTGGCATTTTAAGATTGTTTTTTATATATACTTAGAATATATTATACCAAACTTTCTTTTAGGCTCACTGTGTTATTGATAAACAAAATATATAACCAAACCAGCTGTTGCACAAATGTTTTGGAAAATTAACACAAATGAAAATAGTCAAAATAGAGCAAAATGTAGGCACAGACACATTGTTACACATACATAGATATTAGTTGGGATGTATTACTAAATGCTTTAGAATTCAGTTAACTGAAAAAAGTTTGTTTGGAAGAGTCAACAGTATTTTTAAAAAAATTTAAATGACCTCTCTTGTAGTTTGCACTACTTAGACAATATGCCCAATTCTGTGACAATATGCCCAATTTTCATTCAAGGGAAGCCAAATTGTCTCTCAACAATCCTGGATGGTTGATAAATATTACCATACATGCTTTACAGGTGGGTAGACTGAAGTTAAGCGACTTGGTCATAGCAAAAGCGTGATTGAAGAACAGGAATCCCCAGGATTCTTAACTCTGACCTTGTCTACATTGCCACAATAAGTCGATTGGGGATACACAGCCTACTGTGCGTAGATTGTGTATCTCCTGTTGACTTACTTACTCCCTGTTACTGCAGCATCTTCACTCGGCTGTGTCGATGAGAAATGCTCTCCCTTTGACACAGTGTTAGTCTTTTTTGAGGGGTGGAGTTACTGTGTCGAAGGGAGAGCAATTCTGGGATTGATTGAGCAGGTCTATAGTGACTGCTCAATCAATCTTGCTGTGTTGATCCATGGGGATCAATGCAGCATTTTCAGTGTAGACATGGCTTCTGTCTGTCCTTTATGTGCATTTTGCTTTAGGCATGACTGGCTGTTAGAATGAATATAGGTATTTGTATGCCACTGTGTTCAGCTACTTCACAAACCCAATATGTGGTGTCTCTGGTTACTGGGGCCATTGGGGGGTTGCCATTGTTGGGATGAGGTTAAATGGGAGGGTTGTTAAGTGCTTAGGTAATCCTGTGTGTCTCCTGGCAGTCCTTGCCAGACATGCTGAATAAAGCACAATAAAGGAACTCTGAAGCCTGTTAGGTATATTGATCATTATTAAATCATAATACATGACACTATGGAAAGTTCCATTGCTTTTAAAAAAAAAAGCTGCAGTGTTTCACACAGATACAATCAAATCTGTGTCATAAATCAGTGGGAATCAAAGAGAAGGAAGCCACCGAAAGGCCATAAGTAAGAAAGTAATGAAAGTGGAGTGTATACATTGTTGCACTCAGTTGTTTCCACTTTAGGCAAAACAGTTCAAAGAATCAAGATTGATACTGATAGTGAAGAAGAATGCTGGGGAGATTGTTGCCCCCTGGAGTGGCGCCTCCTGCCGACCCGACCGCCCACCAGTTCCTTCTTACTGCCATCAGTGATGGACGCTGGAGCTACCTACTTGCCTTAGGCAAGCATTTCTCAGCGGATTTTCACATCCTACAACTGTAAGACACCCGGAGCTCCCCGGCTGGGGTATGCCTGGGACCCAAGGGTTTAAGCCCTGTGGTTCATGCCACAAGCCAATGCCCAGGGGGGACCCCCACGACTCCTGCCTTAAGTGTTTGGGTGAGGCACACCAGTCTGACCGGTGCAAAATCTGCAAAGGGTTCAAACCCAGAAGCAGAAAAGAAAGAAGCGCACGCCTCAAACAGATGTTAATGGAGGCAGCGCTGGGGCCTCAATCGAGTTCTTAAAACTCCATCCCACCATAACGCTAGTCACGGATGCCTCCCAAATGGGATGGGGAGCCCACCTGGGCAATGCTCGCACCCAAGGTTTCTGGTCCCAGCAAGAGCTAGGGTTACATATAAACGTGAAAAAACTAAGAGCGGTTCGTCTGTCTTGCCGTGCCTTTTGGCCTCAAATCCGGGGTTTACATGTTTCAGTCCTCATGGACAACACCGCAGCAATGTTCTATCTGAACAGACAGGGAGGAGCACGATCCACACCCTTATTCAGGGAATCGATGAGGTTGTGGGAGGAGTGTATCGCTCACTCAATATACCTGGAGGCTTCACATCTCCCCGGTTCTCAAAACACCCTAGCAGATCGCCTCAGCCGGGCGTTCGCGGGTCACGAATGGTTAGTCAGGACAGATGTGCTGTGGGAAGGTGGGGCTTTCCCCGAGTGGACCTCTTTGCCACCAAGGGAAACAGAAAGTGCCCCCAGTTCTGTTCCTTCCAAGGCCACAGCCCGGGGTCCCTATCGGACGCCTTCCTTCTCAACTGGGGACAGGGCTTGCTGTATGCTTTTCCCCCCTTTCCCCTCGTCCATAGAGTCCTTCTGAAAGCAAAAAGAGACAGAGCGTCAGTCATTCTGATTGCCCCGGCATGGCTCAGACAACATTGGTACCCAACAATGTTACAGCCCTCCGATACCACTGCCCCACTGACCGGACCTGATCTCCCAGGCCCACAGGCGCCTACGTCATCCCAACCTCAGGTCCCTGCACCTGACGGCTTGGAGGATCTGTGGCTGAACGAAGGGGAGAGGGCGTGCTCTAATCAGGTCAGAAGGATCCTTCTAGAAAGTCGAAAACCGTCCACAAGGAAAGCGTATATGGCCAAATGGACTCGCTTCTCCATTTGGGCTCAGGATAAAGGGGTCCCCCCAGACACGACCCCTATTCCCTTGATCCTAGACTACCTCCTACAGCTAAAGGAATCCGGCTTAGCCCTGTCGTCAATCAAGGTGCACCTCGCTGCCATTTCAGCGTTCCGTAATAGAGAAAGGGACAGATCAATTTTTTCCCATCCCCTAATGACATGCTTCATCAAGGGTCTAGAGAGAATCTATCCACAAACTCGCCGCCCAACACCTGCATGGGACCTGAACCAAATGCTATCTAAGATCATGGGGCCCCCCTTCGAACCCACGGGTTCATGCTCCCTACTCGTCATGGAAGGTCACCTTCCTCGTGGCTATCACTTCGGCCCGCAGGGTGTCAGAACCAGAACCCTGGTTGAGAGACAACTAAGGGGGAGTCGGGTCCTGAGTGCCCTGACAGGGCACCAGTGACAGCGTGAGACAGCCCATCAGCGCCTGCGTGACCCTCAGGAGCACTGCTAGAAGAGTTCTCCGATTTGTGCCATGTGGATGCGTCAACACCCAAGGTGGAGCATCCACGGGGACAGTCATCTCAAAGAACTCCAGTTACCGCACAGTGTGGGTAACCTTCCTTTTTAAGTGACACAGGCATAGAAGTTCAGAATTGGTTACGAAAAGAAATAAAGGAAAATAGCAGTCTAATTCCTAAGCTTTATCAAGCTAAGTCAAATTTGAAGTAATACGATGTTTTACTCCAAAACTTACAGCAATCTGAGCTAACTGGAAAGCGTTTCCAATCAGAACCATTCCTCCCAGTTCAAATGATCTTGTTGCTTTCAATGTAGGTGGGAGAGGAGAGATGAAGCTGTGATGTCATTGTTTCGTATTTATACTCTCCTCCAGGTGCTGGGGAGATACCTCCTGTGTCACGGAGGATAGGCAGCCCATAGTCTGTGTGCTTGAGCGATTGTTTTTGATGTGAGTTGTAAATCTCTTGCTCACAGTTCTGGTGATGGTGTCATGGACTCTATTCCCCAAGGTGCACTCTGGATGCTGTGGAACAACTCGTCACCCTTAACTATCCAGCTTGAGGTGGCTTCCCCGCCATGCTCTGCTGGGAACAAACAGCCGGCCCCTCTGGATCTTATCACCCAACACAACAGCAGGTGGAGCCACACTCCAGCTGAGCTACCAGACATGCTTCCCCTGGCCAAACATGAATGCAGGCATTAGCCAGTCCACTCCAGCAGAACACTGTCTTGCACTCAATAGAGTGTAGAGTGCAGTCTCAGCAATTAGGCAGCTCTGCCCTCAGTGTGAGGAAGGTGTAAAACAGCTTTTGTCAACGGAGTGAAGATATTCTAAAACCTTCAAGTAAGGCACACTTTCTTAGGTAGAAAAAAATTGGTCTAAATTCTAGAATGCGGAATAGGATTTCACATTGGCTGATGATTCAAGCAGGCTTACAGTTCCTTGTTACACAGGCTATGTCTGCCTTGCAGAATAGGTTCCCCCCCCACACACACATTCGAAAGTCCTTTGTTTGCCAGGCATTTCTGTAGGTGTTGAGCAGTGGGAGAGTGAAGACAAGTGATGTCTTCGCCCCTCCTCCATTTATAGCTTTTCCCAGCCTGGGAAAGATTTTGGCATGTGACATGGGTCTGCTCCACATTGGTCAAGCAAGGCCCATTTGTACCTGCTTCCTCTGTGAAGTCTCCAGAGATGAGGGTTGGAAGAGTGGATTTCCCCCTGCTGGGCCGTTAGCAGGTCTGGTCACTTCATTGTTACACCTTAAAAACTGGTTTGTGGGTAAAACAAACGAGTCCTGTGGCACTTTTAAAGACTAACAAATTCATTTATCACATGAGCTTTCATGGGAGAAAATCCCACTTCGTCAGATGCTTGAATCAGTAGTTCTCCATCTTCAAGCATCTGCTGAAGTGAGATTTTCTCCCACGAAAGCTCATGCGATAAATAAATTTGGTAGTGTTTTCAGTGCCACAGGACTCCGTGTTTGTTTTGCTGAACTAGACTGAGACGGCTCCCCCTTTGGTTTGTGAGTGTTTCCCACCTCACAACATATAGTAACATATATAACAATATTTAATAATGTCACATACACAATCCTACAAGGTATTAATGTTTAGTGGATCAAGGCTTTTAAAATGAAACCACATAAGGCATACTTTGTAGAGAACATACACAACAGTGCTGAATCTAGGGCTTTAGAGTGTTACTCGCAGACAGAGAGTGGCACAGATGCTCACTTAACACCTGACTGGATATTGGTCATCCCTTTGTTGCGACTGCAGGGCTAGTCTCTGCGAGTTTCTTGGACTCACAATGTGTTTCAGTAACAGACGTAGCCAAATCTCAAAACTTCATATACAGTGATGATGCATATATTTCAACAGGGCAGTAACAGTCAACAAATTATGACATTTCACATGATAACTCACAAGTCATGCTTTGCACAAGATTTATCGTAATTTTGTAAAAGTGGTGACCATAATAGTGGAGACTGTAATAAATGCCAGCAAATCTGTATTACCAGCTAGTGTTGTGCACTTACTTCCCTAGACTCTTACTGATAAATTGTTGGGTCAGCACTTGTCAGTCTTGAAGTCATTCTTCTCAATTGCTTTTAGGCACATTTAACGTGGAAGGTGTTAGGTAGTACCACATTCTGTTCTGCAAAGACACTGTCAGCTAATTCGTTAGTAGAAGAAGCAATGGACAAACCTCACTGACTTCAATAGAGTGCCTAGGAGTAAAGGAGAAGAAAATTTGTGCCTAAATGGGAGCATAGGCAAGTCAAACTGTATAAGTTAATAAAATCCATAGGGGAGCAAGATAACAGAATGGCTGATGATCCAGATAACATCACAACTGGCTCGAAAGCGTGAAGCAGAGGACCTTGGGTCTTATAGCAGATAAAAAAACTGGAGGAGGATACATACTGAGAGGAGCTGTAGAAAAGGTAAGTTCTGTCCTGGCTGTATAAATTATTGACATCACAGGTAAATCTAGGAGATGGAACCTGATTCCATCATGAACTGGTTGAAAAATGCAGCAAGTTTTGTGCAAATCTGCAATAAAATGGTACCCTTCTATCAGACGTTTAAAATACCAAACACACTATTCATGGAAAGCTTGTTATGTTTTTAATCGGCTCCATTCAATTTTTCAACTGAAGATGCTCTACCTTTCTCAAGCAAAACACAATGCCTTACAGTAAACTGCTTGTAATTCTTCCTCTCTGTTGAGCATTGATGAGGATGCAGATGGCTGCTGCACTCGGTTGTGGGCACTGCTCTACAGAAAACATACTGATCTGACAAAGGATTCCATGGATGGGTTTCTCTGCAATACCCTTTGTTCCTAGGGAAATTTGGAAATCCAGAATATATAGGCTCCTTTCCAGAATGAAACATTCAGATGGCTTCATTTGCTCTGTATCTGTAGAAAATGCAGTTTCCTTCTGATACCAAGTGTAATGTTATTTGGATTAGGAGCAAATATTTATAGTATTATTGAATACCAATATAACAATGGCAATGATGTCCAGATATGCAATGTCAGGTACCATTAGAAGTGTTATAATTTGTTGAATATAATTACATTGTTCATGTGTATGTGTCATATTTGTAATGTAGGTTGACTATGGATGGCATAGTTGTATTTCAATTGGAGCCGTGTTTCTGGGTGACACTCAAACCAAGATGGCATCAGCAATAATTTAATGGTCCATCAAGAAAACTCATGGGTTATCAATGAACCCAGGGAGAGAAACCAGGATACGCCTTATCAGTTGCCAGAACAGATAAGAACATATCCTAGCTCTTTGTGGGTTTTCCCTAGTATGTGCTGAGGGCTTGTATTTGAAACAAGTCACATAGCAATCCACTATAAAGGCAGCTGTAGAGAGAATGGTGCTCACTCCTCCAAAAAAGCGGTGAGGAGAAAAGCAACCTGCCCTCTTAAAAAGCCACCAAAAAATAAATGGTCTCCAGCTCGTTCCATATCCTTTTTGCTGATTGCACTGTGTCTGAGGCACTGGGATTTTCCAGCACTGCAAAAGCCAGGGACCCCAAGTGGGCAGGCTGAGATTCAAGGTGCAAACAGAAGCCTACCTGCTCTGCTATGGCACCAACAGAGTTGCCTAAATGTGCGACACCAGAGCATTTCCCACAGTCTATGGCACCATCTTCGTCTCCCATAGTGCAGAGCACTCAAATTTGGCACAGATGCCCACACTTGAAACTGGCGTTGTTGGCACCGTCCATGTCAGCACAACAACCATTGGTTCCACACCATTTCCCGCACTACGAAGCCTTATTTGTCTCATCAGTGCCAAAATAGCCACTCTTCGGTACGTCTGTATCTCCACTACTCATGATACTGTGTCAGTTCAACTCACCGCTGGCTCCCCCGTTTGCCAGCAAGGAGGAATACGATGAAGAGGGGGGTTCTTACTCCTCACACCACTCCTCTCCCATTCAAACTACGTTGGCATCAGGCTCACCTGTACAGCCTATGTCTCATCACATGGTTGACTCCCAGTCCTGATATGGGCATCCAGGGATGCTACTGCCTATGCAGTTCCCCACTCCGTGGCCCTACTTGGACTCCTGGGGGGCATTCAGGAGACAATACCCCAGGATTGGAGTCTGATCTCTCTGATGCTTTTCTCATCAAATGTGGCTTGCCTCTGTTATACTTGTTTTCCGTTATTCCTCTGCTATCAAAAGTAATACACAAAATAAGGATGAATAAGGCCAAAGTCATCTTGGTAGCCCCTAAAATGCTCAAAGAAACTTGGTACTCCTATTTGTTGAGGACGGTGGTATGTACACCGTGCACTCTTCCCCTTCTGTCGAACCTTCTATTGCAGGATGTCGGATGGGTTTACCACCTGGAAAGGCTTCATCTGAGAGCATGGTTCCATCATGACAAACTCATTTGCTTGGAACAGGTGAAGTACGTAGTATTAAGCAACAGAAGGACAACCACACATAATACTTACCTGCATAAATGGAAGAGAATCCACATGTGGTGTCCAAACTAACAAGCCTCCGTACTCATGATATTGGAATTAAAGAAATCTGGCCTATCCCATAGCTCACTCATAGAACACCTTGCAACTATTACGGCTTTTCACTACAAGGGGGATGGGATATCTCTATTTTCCCTCCCTATCACCAAACATTTCCTTACAGGCATCAGAAAAATCTTTCCACCTCACCTTGAGCCTTGAACTTGGTACTACATTGCCTTACTGGGCTACTAATAATGATCTTTGTAACAGAGCAGGTGCCATTCAGAACTCCACATTCACTCTGACTCCTTTACTCCATTTCCTATACTTAGGCTGGGGACACTAATGGCAAGATAGCACTGTGCAGAAAGGCCAGCACAAAACCTAGGCCTCATTTAAGTCCCCTGTATGAGCCTGGGTCTAAGTGATGCGTTACGACTTGTGCCCGCCCTCTGCACAGGGTTGACTTCCTTCTGGCGTATCATGCCTCACTCTACGGCTATGTCCACACTACACTTAACAAGGTCGACTTAACGAAGTGTCTACACTTAAAGTTGACTTAAGTCAACTTAACAGAGCCTGTAGTGTAGACATACCCGTCCCCACTGGCTTTAAATCTACTTCATAAAGTTGACTTAAGCCTTAAGTCGACCTTCAGAGCGGGAGTTAAGTCAACTTAAGGAAGGGCTTAAGTCAACTTAATAAGCGCCCAGTGTGGACGCGGCATTCTGTAGGTCGACTTAAGCATCGTTAAGTCGACCTAAGGTGCAAGTGTAGACGCACCCAGCATACTCCCATGTGAGAATGCAAGCTGAGGGAGAGGGAGCAGGGAGCCTCTTCCCCTTTAGCTCTAGTGCAGGGGCGGGTTGGAGTCTCCAAGAGAGAGAGAGATTTAGAGACTTGTCTCTTTAAAGTTCTCTCTGGGTGTGTCTCTTCCATTGTAAGTGTAGCTGCTTGAGTTTGGAGCACCCTTACTCATTCTCCTTCCCATTTCCCGCAGCTGCTTTAGACGTGCCTCCTATCTCCCAGGTTGGCCCGCAGCATTTTGCAGCTGGGATGGAGTAAAGGGCAGCTGTTCAGTGCCATTCGATTAAATCCTTTGTGTGTGCTAGTGGGAGATGGCTGGCTTTGAACTGCTTCAGGTCACCTCTCTTACCCACTCCACTTCAGCTCTGGGTTTTGAGGCAGTGGCATCAGCCTCATTTTTCAAGCCCTAACTTGTCTTCCTGGGCAGCTGAGCCTAGGGAAGTAAGGTGCAAGCCAGATCAGTGAGGGGCTGTGCCTCCCCTGCCCTGCAAACTTGGGTGTGTCATGTTTTGCTGCTGTAGCTCCACCTGGGTCTTTCCCAGACTGCATGCAGGTAAACACCCTGAGTGTCGGTGTATAGCTGTAGCCTGCCAGCCTTTAGTAGTTGATCTTTATAATTTAATTGACATGAGTTTGTTTTTAAGAATAGAATGCGGCACAGGGAGCAATCGGGCGGATTCAGAAGTTCTGGGTAAACGTACTTTTGTTGAGCAGTAACTGCTCGGGTTCTCTGCCTCTTCAGCCACTCAGGCATGGATGGTGTATCATAGACTCGTAGACTTTAAGGTCAGAAGGGACCAGTACGATCATCTTGTCTGACCTCCCGCAAAATGCAGGCCTCAAGACCTCACCCACCTATCGTAGGCTAGGGAAGGCTAAGCCTCTCCAAACAGCCAGGTGGGCCCCGCCCACACCCATGCTCCGCCCCCTCCTGCTGCGTCCCAGAGCGGGTTACATTATAGTAATGCCTAGGTCCCCAGACAGGATCAAGATCCCATTCTGCTAGGTGCTATATAGACATAGAGTAAAAAATGGTCTCTGCCTGACGGAACTTCCCAGACTAGGTGTAAGCGGTGACTGGAACCAGCCAAGCGGAGTGGAGGAGAAGAGGCAAACAGTAATATGAAGCAACAGTGGTTGGCGCCTGGTTCCTGGCTTGGCTCAGACCCCTGAGGATGGAGGAAGGGCCCCACAGCAACAATGGTGAGGAGCAGTGCTCACACAGCCCCTAGGATCCCTTTGTGATAGGCGGCCTTGGGCCAAACCTGCAACCTCAACGCCACTCAACTTCAGCCCCGCCAATCCTCTGCCCAGTCAGGATGGAAGGGCAGCAGAGTCAAACCTGAGCGGACACTGAGGCAGCCAGTACTACTGCTCCTCACCACAGCTGTGAGCTTGGCTCCTGCCCCAGGGCATCTCCTGGGAACTTGCCTGCTTCTAACAGCCTCAGTCCTGAATGTCCCTGCCATGGCATGCAGCTGTTGTAATATGTGTGTGACTGCAGGTGCCACTGGCCTGCGGGGTGTCCTTGGTCAAGTCACTTCACCACTTTGTGCCTCAGTTTCCCCTGTGAGTAAAATGGAGGTAATGACACTAACTCCCTTTATAGACTGCATTGACAGCTGCAGATTATTGCTAGCTAGGGGTTAGGTATTATTGTTTGGGGCAAGTATAAAAAACCACAGGTTTCTCTGGGCTGCGGCAGCTCCTGGTGATGAGTTGTGTGGCTGTTCTGCAGGCTAGGAGGAGAATGTCTCTTCTCTGTCCCCGTGCCCGCTGGGCTGACTTGTAGAACAAATAAAGGCTCAAGGACTATCTCCTTTTCACAGAATGGAATTCGTTCTGGAGGGAGGGGCAAATTTAACACAACATTTAACACTTGGGATTATTTATGAGCAGCAGTAGCCCCTCTAAGAGTTCAGGATGACGGGGGGGGGCCCACCCCCCTGATTTTGTAATTGTGCAGACTCAGCTCAGCAGAGACATAACCCATTAAAATGGAGAACTTGTTAAAAAGCCACAGGAAAGTATTTCACCTTATCCGCAGTGTTTCAATCTGTGTCTGCCTTAGGTGGTTTTTTAACTACTATAGAATTTAGGTCAGGTGCTATGCATCGTATACAGTAAAAAGTTAGATCCCCCCTGCAGTTGGAGTCCAGATTAAAAAATCTGTTCAAAACCACAGACAGACTCCCGCTGACTTCAGTCTGCTTTGTATCAAGCCAGGAATAGGTTTTAAGCTTAAGATGAGACTCCTTTCTCGGTGATAGGCTGTAGACTCTGACGTCTATTTGTTCTGTCTGAATAATAGACTGCTGGAAGACTCTTCTGCAGTATATATGCAAACGTAGTAAAATCCACTGTGCATTATGTATTGGAATGATGAAGTACTTCGTACTTTCTTAGCCCATAAGCTACAGGAGAACATGGTCTGTTATTAATGGTTTTTGTAGAGGGTAGAGTTTGTTTATGGTCATTCCTTGCCGATCAGTCATGCCATTTGCATGATGTTATTGTGCCTGTTTGAGTCTCCTGTAAATCATTTGAGCATTTGGTGTGTAATTGTTACTTCAGTTCCCTGCATAAGAATTTCAATAACATGCCCCGAATTAAGAACCTGGCTTTGCTTCATAATGACCATTTAAAGAGGAGGCGACCAACAATGGAAAAAGAACGAACCGGGGAACGCCACAATTTAACGGGAACTAATGTTGCTGCATCATTAATACTGTCCTAGTGGAAACCGTTTTACGTTAAACATCAAGCAAATTGGATACTTCCATATCTGCTGTGGATCAGCACAGAGGGGGACTTGAAACACATCATCAGTGGCTTACATAGACCCCACCAATCCTGATACACAGTTTGCATGCTCAGACCCTCTGAAGAAGAGTAAGGAGTGTGGCCTGGAAGAAAGAGGGAGGAGGTGCCCTGCTTGGGAAGTGGCATCTATAAAAGTCTCTCTGAGCAGCAGCGGGGTTACATCCACACCTCCATCTCTGAGAACATCAACAAGTACAGAGGAAACCGATGCTGGGAAACAAATAGAGTCCGGTGGCACTTTTAAAGACTGACAGATTTATTTATCACATGAGCTTTCGTGGGAGAAAATCCCGCTTTGTCAGATGCTTTGAAGCTAAGCAAAGATGCCTGTATATAGACCCAGATGTGTGTGGTCTGTAATGTCACTTACTGTACTACTTTGGCTTATGCTGAGTTTTGACGTGATTTTGCCTGTTAGGGAGTGTGGTGTTCCTTCACACTAGCAGGTGGAACCTTTGCAGTTAGCTTCCCCTTCTGTAAATATTTGAGGAAGGGAAGAGCAGACCCTCCTGTATAAACCCCATACTGCTAGGGAGTCAAGTAAAGCTACCCTTCACTTTCATTTCCAGTGTCCCAGTTGGCCCTTGCTGTAAAACACCAGACTCCCTTCAAAACTGGAAAGAAAAGAAGTGCAGATGTTTTGCTTCTGGAGGACGCCTATTGCTTCGTCCTTTTTACAGGCAGCTTTACGTACATCCCAACCAAAATGTGCCAGACGGCTGTGATTTAGTGGTGGTGCATGCAGTGTATTTTCCATGCTGTCTGTATGGTAGTATGACACTGTGCGTGGGGTATCCCAGAGAGTACGAGATTGAAAAGCTCCTGTCAAGTGCAAATGGCCCTAAGAGCAAAAGAAGGAAGCACAGGGCTCATTCCTGCTGACGGCAACAAGATAAGGGCTGGGCTGTGGAAAGTGCGTGGAACATCTGTTGGGGAAACAGAGAGAAAGCAGGCTGGGTGGATGAGGCATTGTTGGCTTGGCTCAGCCCAGCCTTGCCCTTGAACTACAGCAAACTTCCCCTAAAGGGTTACTGAGCTGTGTGAGGGTTTGCAAAGAGGGAGCCGCAGTTAGACTGGGGGGCGATGGTGCTGCTCTAGCTCACCCACAAAATGGGAGGGAAAGAATTGAGGCCAGGGTGGAGGCGTCATCCCACCTTCTGCAGAACCAGATGAGGTGGCCTGGCCTAGAGTGTGGGGAGGGTGGCGCTGCACATAGGAAAATGGAGCTCCTCTTCCCATGAGCTCTGCTTTGGGGCTTTCTGCTCTTGCATGACCCTTCTTACAGCTGCCAGTGCAGCCACGGCCGTACAAGCCCTAGTCTGGCCCTTAGATGTTAGTGCGCAAAATGTCTCTGGGAGGAAACTGGACAACCAGGCTCTGTTTGGCACAGAAAGTTTCCACTGTGTTTCCCAAGGAGCACGAATGCTCCAGCCAATCAGCTGCTGCCCGATCTGATATCCCCACTGTTTTCCCTGGAAGTCTGCATCTGTTTTCTTAACAACTCTCCCCTTTGAGAAATGATGCTGGCCTGAGGCTTAAGTTTTCCTATTGACTTCCATCTGCTCTACAGGCTCTGTTCTGTCCCAGCTTGTGAACAGAGCAAGTGAGGTTTTTCCTGTAACTTGAGCAAAGGGGCTTCATAAATCTCCTGTTGAGTTGGAGCAGAGAGCAAAATTTTTGTGGCTAGATCTTTTAGATACAAAAAACTGGAAAGTGGGGAATAGAATAGAATATGCTATTGTAGACACATACAAGGGACCTGAGCATCTATAGTTGTAGATCAAGTTCTCGCAGGGTGAGACCTGCCAGAGAATGAAATGAAGCAATGAAATCTGGAGCCCAGATCAGAATTAGCCTGTACAAGTTTCTTGCCTCTCAAACATCAGGTATAGAAAAGAAACTGCAGAGGGTGCAAACAGACTGACTGAGTCTAGGGTTCATCCAGGGTTACTGAAGACATGGAGGATGATATGCTTTGAAGTCCATATTCTGTTTTATTCAATCCTGGGTCAGTGCCAGTAAAAAACTGCTAGACCAAGGGACCAGTGAACCTTAAGCTTTGACATCTTGCAGATAACCAGCAAGAGAAAGGAATGTTCTATGAAAGCTCTGAGATGCTAGGCGGCCTGGCTAGCATGAAACATAAGGACTTGGTCCTCAGTAGAGCAGCATTTGACATGCTTTGGTGGAGTAGAGGAGTAAGAAGTGAACACGAACCCCCAGTTTCGGAAGCTTCTCTAACTGGCATCAGCTTGTATCTTCCTCTGAGGCTATTCAACTGGCTCAGGATCACCAGAGTGCAAAATGCTCCACGTGTGCCTCTTGCACCAAAGTTGAGAGCTGGAAAGGAATAGTGTAGAGACAGCTTAGTCAACTCTACAGAAGCTGAGGAGTCCTCCAGCTTTCAGGGCCCTTTTTGAGACACTAGAGACCCAGGAAAATGTTATTCTCTAACAGGGTTGGTTTGTAAAACACGAGCTGCCGAGATCATGCCAGAAATGCGTTGAGGATTAGAGCAAGATGCTAATCAGAATGACACAAACTCAGAGAGATCTCAAAGATACCCTGTGATGCAGTATCATTAGTGCTGATGTGGACCATCACCCAGATGATGTAGTGTCATCACGCAGTCATAACACTTTCTATTCGATTAATATCTCTGGAGGATGTTAAACAGAAGCTACTAAAGAGAGACAGTTTTAAATTAGTAAGTCCAGATAACTTACATCCAAGAGTTTTAAAAAACTGACTGAGGACCTTGATGGACCAGTAATGCTTGCAATAAATCTTGGAGCGCTAGGGAAGTTCTAGGAGATTGGAAGAAAGCTAATGTAACACTTCTTACAAAAAATAAGCAGGATCACCCTGGTACCTTGATCCCAGGCAAAATAATGTAGTGGCTGATATAGGACTTGATTAATAGAGAATTAAAGGAGCATAATGTAATTAATGAAATGAACATGATTTTAAAGATCCTGTCAAGCTAACTCTACTTTATTTTTTGGGGTGACTTTAGAAGTTTGGTTGATAAAATGTTGATGTAATGTACATAAATTTCTGTAAAACTTTTGACTGCATAACGTTATGATTAAAAAAACTAGACCATTTTACAAGTAACAAGGCACACCATTAAATGGATTTAAACTGGTTCATTGATCTGTCTCACAATGTAAATAAGAAATTATCATCAAGCAGGAATGTTTCCAGTGGGGTCCTGCAGGGACTGGTTCTTGTCCCTACTCTATTTATCATCTTTATCAATGACCTGGAAGAAAACATTAAATCATCACTCATGAAGTGTGCAGAAGACACAAAAATTGGGGGAATGGTAAATGATGAGGAAACCAACTCACTGATTCAGAGTGGTCTACGTGGTGTACACAAACAATATATGTTTTAATAAGGCTAAATGTAAGTGTGCTCAGCTATGAACAAGGAACGTAGGTTCTACTTACAGGATGGGAGATTCTTTCCTGGGAACAGAGACTCTGCAAAAGATTTGGGGGTTGCCAGCTGACTATGAACTCCCAGGGGGATACTTTGGCCTTAATACTAATGTGACCCTGGGATGCATAAGAAGGAGAATCTTGAATAGGAGGAGAGAGGTTATTTTACCTCTGTGTTTAGCACTGATGTGAGAGCCGCTGGAGTACAGTGCTCACAATCCAAGAAGCATGTTGATAAAACTGGAGTGAACTCAGTGAAGATTAAAGAATTAGAAAACACCTTTTCAGTGATAGACTCATGGAGCTCAAAGCAAAGAGAAGGTTAAGGGGTGAGTTGATTACCATCTATTAGTATCGACATGGGGAGCAAATACTTAATAGTGGGCCCTTCAGTCTAGCAGAGAACGGTAGAACATAATCCAATGAGTGGAACTTGAAGCTAATTAAATTCAGACTGGAAATAAGGCACACATTTCTGGGGTGTATATAAGAGAGAGACATCCCTCGTTACAATAACGCGATTTGCCACTGTGGTTGGAAGTATGCTGTGTGCTGCATGGTATTTCATTAGCTTTCCAGTACTGAAATCCAAAGCAGGAGGGAGAAAGTTTGGATTGAATTTTCATCTTTCACCTCATTCTTCTTAAAGGCAGATTTACATAGTCTGCTATAAATCTGTCATGTAGTTAATGACTCACTACTTGTTTTAAAGCTCACAGGAATTGCACAATATCTACTGATCACTTTCTAAAAAATGATTTTGGCTTGTCCAGTTGTTTATGTAGGCATGGATGTGAGTAGATCCTGTGCTGACTGATAGCATCTAAGCACAGACATGTAGACTAAAGAAGAGTTACTCCATGCTCTATGCCAGAAGGTCTTGGGTGACTGTCAGGATTCTATCGTCTATGTAATTACAGTGTGGGAGGTGAGCACGAACCAGAACCCCAGTAGGAAGTACCCCTGGACTTCAGTGACTTTGGGAACTGAACTGTGTTCCAGACACCCTGGTTTGTCCCACTCTCTCCAAGAGGCTAAACCAAACTCCCAGTTTGCAGATGGGTCTGATTTCCACCTATACCCGAACCTTCTCCAAGAGATCACTAATGGGATGTGTATTTCTTGGAGCGCTTAAGGACTGTGATTTGAAACGAGCTACCATACCATGCTGGATGGAGAAAACGATAACAAACCAATCCCACGTGGTGACTGATGAGCTTGCTCTATTCCCCTTTTGATCTGGGTGTGGCTGACTCTGACCTGGCACATCCCGCTGTAAATTAGGAGTGACTTAACAGAAATGAATAGAGTTACGGCAGTGTAGGTGTCAGGTAAGTGTGATCAGAAGCAGACCGTTTGTTTAGGACAAAGCTAAATCAGTTGTTGAGACCATAATCTATCACTCTGAGGACAAGGCACAAGTCAGAGGGTTTGTGGGAACAGGTGGTATGAGCCATCATGTACACTGATGCAAACACAGTGTGGTTGGCCTCTGGCCTCCGGAGGAGACCTTGGTATCAAGCAATAGTGAGCCCATTTCTCCATTAAGGACTGGGGGGTGAGCTTAGTTAGTGGCTCTAAAGGAAGGCTTGGTTTGTGTTCCTTTCAACATTTGGACCAATGAATATTTTCCCTGGATAAGGGCTTCAGGATTTGCCCCATTCTAATTCACACACACGTACTAGTCAGTGCACTGTTAGGAATATCAGCAAAGAGCAAATCCTTGCTCCCCAATTAACTTCACTGGAGCTGATTGGAACACTAGAAAGTTAAATGGAAAATGAAAATAAAACCCCACAAACCCTCCCTTCCCTCATATTTTCTGACCAGCCTCACTGTTAACAAATATGGCCCAGGGGTTCTTATTATTCTGGAGTGTAAATTTTGTGCTAAAATTGTCAGCTCCTTGAAATATCTGTCAAGTTGCCAGTGAGCGCTAGAGATAATGACGTTCTAAAAGAGCTTGTGCTCCATGCTGGCTTCTTGCACAATGGAAGGCAGCAAACAGGAAAGTCATATCTAAATCAGTTTTTCCTCCCGTCTCCCTGTTGGCATGCGTCAGTGACATATCCGGCACACTGCACCATTGGGCACACATAAGCTGCTGACGCTAATCGGCAACTTCAGAAAGACATGCTCATTCCTAAGCAGGTTCCCCTGATTTGAGACACATTGGCAGGATAGGGTATGATGGGGAAATTTGCACTTCTGCTGCCTGGGCTGGATTTGTTCTGTGGCCAGAGAAAGAAAGACCCCAGTCCATAGTACCATCAATCCAGGCCTTTCTTGCAAGTGATGGTAAGATCAGCTTATGGAATAGAAAAATAAATAAGCAACAAAGCACATAAACCCAGAGGCTGATCCCATAGCATTGAAAGCAACAGGAGTTGCTCCAATGGCTTGAGCTTGCACCCTCTCTTAAGACAATTACATGTAACATGGCCTAATTAGAGCTGGTCAGAGCCTGGCATCCCATCCCATGAGAAAGTCCAAAATTGCATTTCCCCCCTCATTTTCAGTGAGAATAAAAATGGTGAAATTTCTGGCAAAAATGGGAGTGGGGGCAAGGTCAGGACTATTAACTATATTATACCTCATAATATGCATATAAGATAAGTAAGGACTAATAATTTTAGCCACAAATAAAATTCATTCACCTCTGAGGTGGCAAGTAGTAGCTGTGTAATGTTATACAACCATTTAGGGCAAGAAGTGAGGAAGAAAAGGCTATCCATTAGAAACAGCAGGAGAATTCAGATGGAGTTATAGATATACCTCAACAGGTCATGTAGTCCAGTCCCATCCACTGAGATACAATATTCTGGTTGACACCTTCTCAGCTCCGAGCAGAGCGGAAGAATTACTTCTTGTGTTGCTCACAACACTTCTGCTAATACATCCCAGAATTATGTTAGCTTTTTCTGTAACATTGGCTGCGTCTACACTTGTAAATTAAGTCGACTTAACCCTGCGTCTACACTACAGTTTGCTTAAGTCGACTTAAGCAGCTTGCTTAAATTGACTTAAGGAAAATAAAGTCGACAATGAAAATTAAGTCGACTTTATTAAACCTCCTTTCAATTCGACTTAAGGCTTAATTCGACTTTTTAAAGTCAAATTAAGCCAGTGTAGACATGGGGTAGCCCTAAGTCGACTTAGGGCTACCCCAGAACTACACCAATGCCCTCCCTGCCAGGGGGGGCACAGGGGGAGCCTGGCATGCCCCCCCAAAAGGGCAGGGTAGAGCCCTGTGTGATGCTGTTCGGATTTAGGGAACCATTTATGATATTATTTTCTATGAATATCTCATAAATGCTATAATCCATAG